>CAUYTI010039866.1:0-51934 GCA_963575145.1 Galago senegalensis
AGCCTCAAGCTGTCCCCCTGGGTAGAATGCCGTGGCATTACAGCTCACAGCAACCTCCAACTCCTGGGCTCAAGCGAGTCTCCTGCCTCAGCCTCCCAAGTAGCTGGGACCACAGGCGCCGGGACCACAGGCGCCCGCCACAATGCCCGGCTGTTTTTTGGTTGCAGCTGTCATTGTTGTTTGGCAGGTCCGGGCTGGGGATTCGAACCCGCCACCTTAGGTGTAGGTGGCTGGCGCCTTAGCCGGTTGAGCTGTAGGCGCCGAGCCCACATAGCTGTTTATATGCTATAACTGAGAGATGAATTTTAAAATCTAAATTACTCAAAAACTATTGATCTAAGCAATATGATTTTTCTCTAATTTATAGTATATTTATATCTTTTAAAGTTACAATATTATTTTATCTAGAGTTTTCTTTGCTTATTTTAATTAAAAAACAGAAATACAGTAGAACCTCTGGAAGTTGATCACTCAAGGAACTGTAACAAACTGGTCAACATACGGAGGTGGTGAACATAAGAACTAGGCCTTCGGTGCTGACCTGTACGTGTGGTGCATGTCTGGTCTATGAAAATCAGGTTACCTTGAGGAGGTGGTCAGTGTAGGGAGGGGTGGTCAACAATGGTGGTTTTACCACATTTCAAATAGTCACTTTAGATTTAAAAAAGAAAATAAAGAAAGGAGGAAAGAAACAAAGAAAAGGAAAGGAAAGAAAGACAAAAGGAATTATTCCTCCTTTTTGATCTATAGTTCTGAAGCTAAAATGTACATTTTCATAACAAATGCAAACAATGCAACCTAATCATTTGTGCCTCATATTAATCTGAAATAAATAAAATAAAATGCATGCTTTGTAAAATGCCTAGGCACACGCAGGATCGATTAAACCAGAATCCCTTCAGTTTGGCCCTGGGCATCTCTTCTCTCTCTCTCTCTCTCTCTCAGTCTGTGTGTGTGTACATACACATATAATTCTTTTAAGGTCCCCTGGGAAACCTTATGCATCAGAGCTGAGAACCCCTATGGTAGGGAAGCACTGTGAGAGGTGAGGTTCCAGACTTGCTTTACCTGCATTTTTGAAAAGTCAGACCTCCTCAGGTAATATCAAAGAGAAATCTACCCAAATCAATTACTGTAATAGAGAAAGTCATCAGGGAAAAGTCATCTTCTTTCCATGGCTGAGCAAGGGTTCTTGTAAAAACAGCTAATTCAACTAACAAAACATTTCCTAAGTGAAGTTAAATGTGTACATTATGATGACGATGATGATGATGACTCGGGATACTCAGATAATTAAATAGTAACACTTCTGTTGACACTAAGAAGAAAACTTGTTAAGCCAGAAATGTCAGTGGGCAAAAGATTTAAAAAACAAACAAAAAAAGCCCACCTAACTTTGGCGGGTATTTTTTTCATAAAATTGCCTCTTTCCTATAAGAGAATTTTCAACTTACTTGACCCTATGTATAAGCATGTTTGATACCGGGATCAGTCTCGGGCCAACTGTACAGAGGTCAAGAAGACCTTTAAATCAGCAACTTGAAACCACAAGCTTGCAAAATATGGTATTGGACGTTGTTCCTTGGGAATGTATAAGTAATAGGGGTTTGAAATGAAAAGTAAACCAAGCAAGGCGGTTGTGGGTACACATGCATTCTCATATCTCTATTCCCACAGCCATATTAATGTGAAATATCACATTCAAAGAATTCAGTAGACCCCAATAAATAACCATTTCCTCTCCTTCCTCAGATTCTCATAACAAATCTTTGAAGCAGTTTTGACATTCTATAGCTGGTTTACCAATGACAGATTTAAAAGTTGATTAAAAAGTAAAACAAGGATGGCGCCTGTGGCTCAAAGGAGAAGGGCCCCGGCCCTATATGTCGGAGGTGGTGGGTTCAAACCCAGCCCTGGCCAACAACTGGAAAAAAAAAAAAGTAAAGGTATTAATTTCCAAAAGAAGTGTTTTATTTTTCAGATCCTTATTTATTCTGCATAGAGTAAGGGGATCGTGTGATAGCTTTGTGTTTTAAAGGGTTGCTGCTGACATAATAGACTTACTTTCTGAAATAGAAACATTACTGTATAAGACTATGCTGCTGGCTGCAAGAAACACAGTTGCGTCGTCAGAAATGGCCTCTTGTTAAGCTCTAAATGCATGCTCTGTTGCGTGGAAGAAGGCATTTGGAAAGGCAGGCCATGTCTTGAAGAGGCGATTCTAAAATAGTGTCAGGCTATCCTGGACAATCGAGCATTGATTGTGGAGATGCAATGGCTTGAGAAAAGCGTACGCGAAGGGAAGCTGACCAGCAGAAGAAAGAGTTGCACAGACGAGGAAGGCACGTTATATGTTAGAGATGAGGCAGAGGACCCTGGCCCCGTGCTCTGCCTTGTTGCGCCGGCTCAGACCCCTCCCCGGGCTTCTTATCTCTTAAGGTGTGAAAGGCAAAGTCCCAGCAGGGCCTTACCCATTCCACGCATGCGCTTCTGGGCTCCGTCGCTGTCCCTTCCTCCCCCCAGACACGCCTCCTTCCCGGTCTCCCAGTAGCTGAGAGTGTTAGCTTTTTTTTTTTTTTTTGGACACTCAGTCTGGCTCTGTCACCGCGGTTGGAGTGCAGGGCATCATCGTAACTCACTGTAATCTCAATCTCCTGGGCTCAAGCCATCCTCCAGCCCCAGCCTCCCCAGAGTGCAGGGTTCCCCGCCCGGCCCTCTGCACCTGTCTCTCCCCCTGGGTTTGTTTTTCTCTCTAGCCGTTACCACTCCGGACACAACTGTTCGCTTTGCTTGTGTTTCCATTTATGTCCGTCTGTCCTCACAGGAATGTGAACACCAGGAACGCAGCCGCCGTTTCAGTTGTGTCCACTGCCATGTTCCTGCTCCTCCAACAGCGTCTGACACCTGGTCAATGCTAAATCAGTATTTGTTGAACAAAAAAGGACTTTTCATTCTGCTCCTCATCTAATGTAATTCATTTCTGGAGGTCTGGTCCCAGTGATTCGGTGGACTCTGGCCTCACTTTAAGTCCACTCTTATCCGAAAAAACAGGAGATGGCTCATCAGGACACGAGCAGCAGGGCACAGAAGACAGGCAGCTCAGGGCTAGTATAATACACCTGCTTCATTCTGCTCTACATCCTGTTTCCCTTCTCCCATATCCCGTGAGCCACAGTGTCCCTGAGGTTACTCAGAGACTGCAAAGCAGAGGGCAGATGTCACCCCTTGAGGATGATGGCCTTGGTCCTGTCCCCTGGAGCTGCTGTCCTTCCAAGATGGGTCTGCCTTGTGTCCTCCCACTGGCCATGGGTGCCAGCCCCACCAGATGATTCAGCATGCGATGACACTGTGACACTCATTGTCATCTCAGTGAGAGGCCCTGGAGCACTGATGTCCTATCAGCAAGCTCTAGGCAGTGCCAGGAAGAGCCTGTCTGGGGAAGACCTGGAGCTAGGTACCCCTTCCTGCTCCCCAGTGGACATTTCAGAAGAACGCGGGTTTTGCTACATGCTGACTAGGTGATTATAGTCCTCTGGCACTATCTTCTGATTGAGTTTTCCATAGTCCTCTGGAAGAGGTTGAGGAGACAGAGAGTAGCAGACCTCAGGGAATGGGTGGGTCAAAGCCAACCTAGCCAATTTCCCACTGTGCCTGGCCAAGCACAAAAACAGGGGGGTGGGCTCTGCCCTCAGTGGCTCCCCATACGAAGTGGCACAGCAGCAGCTGACAACGTCAGCTACGTATTCAGATAGACTTTGGTTCCAATTGGCTTTGTCAACTCCTAGTTGTGTGAATGTCATCAAAGTAGTTAAATTCTGTTTCATCATCTGTATGAGAATAATTCCTATCACTCGTGATTATTATGAGGCTTCAGTGTTCTCGTTTATGTAAAGCAGTTACCACAGTTCCTGGCTTGTGAGAAGTTCACAATAAATGCTGACTCCACAGAATCAGACAGGACCTGGATTATCCTTTATGGATGTTGGAAAGATAAATAGAATGACTTGCAAGTGTTCTTGCAAGAGTCTCTAGGTTATCATCCAGAGAACTCTGTGCAGCTAACAGCTGAGCCAAAGTGTGTTGCTTATCTTCTCTTCTCTGTGTGTATACACATGTGTGCATGCATGTGTGTGAGAGACACACACAAGTGCAAGCTGCGTACGAAGTCCAACATAGAGATTTAAGGAAAGAACCCACATGCTTTGCCCTTTTAAGCCATAAAAACATGAAAACTAATCACTTGCTATCCTGGGTACTTTATAAAAACCTCTATTTCCTTATCTTGGCTTTGCACTAAATATTTAATAAAACCAGAGCAGTTATATTAGTAACTTTTCTTGGAGTTTTTAAATGTAATTTTTAATGTAATTAAGCATTTTAAAATTTATCAAATATGCATTCAGAACATTTTCCAAATCACTTTTTAAAAGATCTATTTTTTTCAGATACTGTAAGTTTTGGAAAAAAGCTATTTCCTATCTACTTTGACACAAAAATCTTCCTACTAGCTTTTTAAGAACATAGCCCCTGTGGAGATATTGGCTTCTTGGCTGAAGGCATGAATTCTAACCATTTCTAAACTTTCCACTTTATTCTACCCCCACAATTCAAATGAAATGACAGTGATTGAATTTATAAAATATAAAACTCTTCGACAAGAAGTGAAAAAAAAAATCAGTTGTTTCCAAGAGTACAATAACAATAATAATTAAAACCAATTGAAGATTTATTCTGTGCTGGGCATTGTTCCAAGTACTTTATGTTGTTAATTCCTTTAAACCTTGCAATGATTTTTTGAAGAAGATGCTATTATCTTCCACATTTTATGATACACAGAGGTTCATGGGGGTTAATTAACTTGCATGAAATCATTCAGTAAGTGTATTCCACAGTCTGAATATATGGTCTTCTACAAACATAACAGTGAATTTTATTATTTATAGAGAAGGAAACCGAGGCTGAGATTGGCCCAGAGATTTGCTCAACATACAATCTAAAGGTTGGGCTCTTCACATATGCGCCACACAGCTATTTTCCCACATTCAGACAAGCCATAAGAATAGTTATATAACTGTTTCATCGAATGTTCTCTCCCAGGGAATTTGATGGGCATTAGAAGTTCTCTTGTCTAACCAGTGTTTTCTAGAGGAGACCTGACCAGTGGCTGCCAGTCTCTGCTTTAACCCATCTGTCTGGGATCACTCATGACCCATCTAGGAACACAGATGGTTCATTACTGGGTCACCCTGGTATTGGGAGTTTTCTTATATGGAGTTTCTGTGCTGTGACCTAATTTTACGTTTGTCATAATTTGTGGAGTATTTCCATTCTTAGGAACCTTGGTCCTGACCTGGCACTACACTGAATCATGTATCTTAAGGAAAATATAGTTAGAAGGTGTACAGTAGCATCCCACAGCTAGCCAATCAGGAGCCTCGTAGCTATAAGATGTCCTGGCCGCCCTTGGCTTACTATATAGACATGAACTCATCTCACCTCTAAGCAGACAGGCAGCGTCTGAACAGAACTGAGGCCTTCGGTGGAACTCTAGTCCTGCAGATATTGTAGTCACAGGGAAGGAAAGAAAACTGGGACTGAATTTGAAAATCAAATGCAATTATAGAGAGAGTCTCAAACTGGAAAAAAAGGAATATATTCACAGCTTTTTACATTGTTTTGTCTTTAGTGAGAATTTCTTAGGAAGCCATAAGCTTTAGCGTGAGCAATCTTAGACTCAAACCCCAGCATTCCAAGCTAGGTAACCTGGGCATTTAACAGCCTCTCTCAAATGTGTATTTCTCGTCTATGAATAGGAGTAATAATCCATGTTACAGGGAACAGTGGGCCCACTGTGCTGATTTAGTGGCATAACATATATAAAGTATTTCACATGCTTGTTGGCACCCAGTTAGCACTCAGTCCCTGGGGCTTGTTCACCCACTTACTGAAAAATAAAATTTATTGAGGTTTTATGTAGGACCTTTATGCCTTAGACATTGAGTGCTAAGTAGAGTGCTAAGTAGAGTGCTAAGACAGTGACAGTCCCTGAACTTCTGAGAACTTGCAGTCTAGCTGGGGAAACAGACAGAATGAGTTATGAGAGGGGAGCATGGGAAAGCGTAGGGACCCCTTTTTTGTCAGGGTGTTAGGGAGAGTCAGCCAGAGATAGAGGGGGGACAGCACATCCCAGGCAGGACTAGTACAAGGCCAGGACTCAGGAGAGAAGGAGCGTGCTGGGAAAGGCAAGATCAAAGACGTGCCAGGGCGGGGGCAGCCCGGGACCTGAATGGAAAGGACTTTGTGTAAGTATAAGCCCTGCTGATGAATTTGTTTGGATTTTATCCTAAAATGAACAAGACGCCTCTGAAAGCCTTTTATTAGGTTTTGTTATTAGGATTGCGGGGCAGGCGGAAACATCATCATATTTGGCTTCAGTGTGATAGATATAAGGAAGACATGGCCCTTGTCATGAAAACAGTTATCATCTCATGGTGGGCGAACTTGAAGGGGTGACTAAGATAAACACCCAGTTAAAGAAGGGCCAGGAAGAAAAATGCTCTTTGGTGCAAAGTTTCAGGTGAAGTTTTTTACAGGGGAGTGACCCCATCCAGTTGATGTGGCCATGGAGACAGAACTTAAGAATGAACACCCTTTGGATGACAAGAGCTGGTGGTGGTGAGGGGCGCCTGCCTCCTCCTTAGAACCCTGGCTAAGAAGTGTAATCAGATGAGCAGCTGGGCTCTTAAAGTGCTCCCAGCTATGTCCACTGGGTTCTCCATTTCTCCCAGTTCTCTTCCCCCTACCACTCCATATTCCAGCATGCCTTTGAGAGACACTCTGCTGCCCTTCTTGTAGCCCCTAAAATCCACGTTCTGTGAATGTCAAATCATAACCATGTGTTACGCCCGCCTCCATTCTTCCAGCGGGCTGCCTGTGTAAGCTTATAGCTGTGCCGAGCACCTCCTAGACGCCCCTCCAGCTGTGAACTTTTTACCTGTGTTTCATGGCAGTGTCCACATGCTTCCTGAGAAGTTAAAACAGTACAGGAAATACTACATCATCCCACTGGCATCACCAGTCCGATCACCTGGCATCTGGGCAGTGTGAAGTTGAGCCCGTTTATTATAAATGACCCTTCACAGTGGTAGTAACTTTCTGTTTCTTTTGAGTCACCCTAAGGAACGCAAACCAAGGCAAAAAGTACCAGGCTCCAACCTTCACGGACGTCTCACCTATTTTATCTTAGTTGATTAAATGTATAAAAAGAAAAATATTAGAGCAGTAGAATTTTTTAAAAATATGATCATTGAATAAGTCATGTTTTTCTTTCAAGTAAGCCTTTTCCCTGAAATAACGCTGAAAGTGGAACCTGTCTCTCCCGGGTGCTGGTTCCCTATTTTGTCATGGCAGAGCAGTGTCTGTGCTGGATACAGCTTTCGTGTCAGACATCTGATTTGCCTTACTTGGAACACAGTAGGTTTCAGTAAATGAATCTGACACTGCTCTAAAGAGTCCTCAGTTCCCCGAGATTAAATAATCAGTTAATCTGGATTTGCTGTTTGGGGTCAGCATTATAGTTACTACGGGCAACCAGCATCAGTCAGAAAGTGTTCCCTGTCTGCAGTGATGGGTACGCACTGCTCTAAGCAATGGGATAACAGGTAACCTAAAAAGCAAAGACTTCTACTCATTGAAAATTGCCAGAAAATGGAAATGGTTCTTTTTCATTTTATGACACATATACATATGAGGTATACTTACAGTAAGTATGATTAATTGGAGACACTTCCCCCTACCCTAAAGAAAAACTGAGAAAGGAAATAAAAGGAAGAGCGGGAGGAAGAAAGGAAGGATGGGAAGAAGGAAGGTTTTGTATGAAATGAAAATATCTCACCTGAAAAACTGTCTTTTGAAGTTCTGAATTGTAGGTTTTAATGCCTTTCATGTAGGAAGAAAGTGGTTTATCTCATAGGGTTTGTGGCTCCCCCACTCTGATCATGCCAGGACATTCTGATGCCAACACGGAGCTTGCAGTAAGACAGCTGTGTCCCACTAAAACAGCTGGTTTCAGATTTTTCCCTCTGTTTGAACAAGGGGTACACTCAGCAGGTAACTGTATTTATCTTTTAAACTTGTTTTCACTTTTACATTTTCCTCTCCTGAGGCATTGTCTGAAAAAGGAACCTGCATTGCTGAGTTTTGCCTCCAGCTCATTTAAAACTGTGTCCATTCACCTTCAGCTGCTCACTCTATTGTGGGAACTTTTGTCCTTCCCTGACTGTTGAAATCACACTCCTTTTTTACCCCCAGAAACACCAGAGGGGAAGGGCAAGCCAAGTAGACCACTTCTTAATAATCAAAAGAATAGCTTTCACTCTGCTTGAAACAAATTCAGAGGACTTCGGAGGGAATCCCTTATGTAAGCATTTTCCTGGGAATTCAACAACCTATAGAGAAGTTGCTTAAGGGGAAGTTACAGAGCAAATAATAATTGTTCCAAAATCATCAGACACAGTTGCCTCTTCATTCCAGTTTCTTTCAACTGTGAATCTGTATATATTTCAGGGAAAAAATAATGTTGGCTCTACAGTCAGACAGCTGATTCTAGATCCAACATCTCATCAGACCCAGAAATCATGAAATCTCTTGAGTGCTCAGTTCAGTGTCTCCTGCCACACCACTGAAGAATGCGTCTTTAGACGGGTCTCATGAAGAGCCAATTGTGCTCTTTAATAAGCAGAGTTATATTATCCCTTGAGCTGCTGCTGTGCCAGTTTTGAAAGGAATGACTCTTAGAGTCCAGTGACAGGACCACTATCTGGTAAACTAAAACATAGCAGTGATTCTAAAGCGACGATTTTATTGCCAAAGAACTCTAATTTTCTCCCAAGAAGTAGTAACGTTGAATATGTCACGTAAGTCCTCAAAAAGAGAATCTCCTCTTTCACTCATTGCAGTATATTTATGCCCACTGAAGAAGGGGTACTGAGTGATTTTTCATTTAATTTGCATTTACTTCTCATAAGGTCTTTTTGTTTAGATCTTGTTCTTCGTGTGTGCATGAAAGCTTCTAGGTGAAATATTATAAAATAGTTAAGTGGAAGATTCTCTTCTGGGAAATAATGTAAATAATATCTTCTTTTTGAAAAATTAAGACATATGGCTCAAAATGTCCAGATTCACTTTCGGAGTCATGGGTACAAAAAATTATCATATTAAAGAACGCAAGAACGAGTTCCAAATCAATTGAATTCCATTTGGTATATGGGAAGTGTCAGTGGTTCATTGTAGTATAAAGTTTATCAGCTTTTCCCAAAACTTTCAACTCCATGTTTTATCTACATGTAAGTGTGCCAGAAAATTTAGTCGTACATTTCTTTAGTTACTGAGTTTATAAGGATGGTCATCATTGTGAGGGAGTAATTTTACAAAGCTATTTGGAAGTTCAGCCTGCGAAGTTCTTGCCTCACTTCAGCACGGAAGCTCTCGTCTCCCTCTCATCTCTGTCTGCACCATTTCCTCTGCCTAAAGTCCTCTTCCCCTTCCTTCCCGGCTTCTCCCAGCACACCCATTGAGTGTCTTCTTCAGCAGAGTTAAATGTTAGGCTCCCTCGCACCTTTTAACGTGTTTCTGCTTTAGCACTTAACACATCCATGCCGTACTGTGCTTATAATCACGGGCCTGCCAGACCCCCAAGGTCAAGGACCACGTTCTATCCATCTTTAAGTTCTTGGTGACTAGGAGCATGTCTACCCCATGGCTAGCTTCTAATAAATGTTTCTTGAATACAGGTTGAGTATCTCTAATCCGAAAATCCAAAATGCTCCAACATTTTTTTTTTTGAGACAGAGTCTCAAGCTGTCACCCTGGGTAGAGTGCCATGGCATCACAGCTCACAGCAACCTCCAACTCCTGGGCTCAAGCAATTCTCCTGCCTCCACCTCCCAAGTAGCTGGGACTACAAGCACCTGCCACAATGACGTGCTATTTGTTGTTGTTGTTGTTGTTGCAGCCATTGTTATTTGGCAGGCCTGGGCTGGATTCAAACCCACCAGCACAGGTGTATGTGGCTGGCGCCTTGGCTGCTTGAGCCACAGGCACCGAGCCCAACATCTGAAACTTTTTGAGTAGCACTATCATATGCAAAGGAAATGGTAATTGGAGCCTTTCAGATCACACATTTTTGGGTTAGGGATGCTGAACCAATCAGTATCATGCAAATATTCCAAAATATGAAAAAAGGGCAGCGTCTGTGGCTCAGTGGAATAGGGCACTGGCCCCATATGCTGGAGGTGGTGGGTTCAAACCCAGACCTGGCCAAAAAATATATATATATGAAAAAAATCTGAAATTTGAAACACTTCTGTTCCTCAGCCTTTCAGATAGTTGATATTCAGACTTGTTGAAATAGGATAGTCCTGTCTACCTCTATGCTTATTACATAATGGGGACTTGTTTTGTTTTCCTTGACCTTATAATTCATCATAAAGCATACATAGGGAACATGGAAGTAAGGGATTAAAACTCTGAAGCAAAGTCTGAAAATGGGCAAGGAATGAGCTAAAATCAGATTGATTTTTTTCTTTAAACTGATGCTTGTTAGTCACATCCCTATAACCATGCAGGTCTCATCTTATTACCTACTGCTATTATCAGATATTTGTATAAATTTAAAGTGATTAGGAAATTCCATCATCTATTTCAGTCATAGCTTTTCAGAGTTACCATCTTGGGCATCCGAATGTCTGTGACAAAGAGAGTCAAGCTAAGAACTCCCTTTCCCTGCTTACAGACGTACCCCAGACAGGTTCCCTGAGCTCTTGTGCCTCAGCTCTGCAAAATGTGATACCTAGTACTAGAATCTACTTACTACTAGTGAGTTGTAGTAGTATCTGTAACAACTAGTAGTTGTAGGGAACAGGAGCAATCTTGTTACATAAAGTGCTTGACATTGGCCTTGGCAGTAAGGTGTACTCTAAGTTGAAGCTGGAACTATTGGACTATAACTGGGAGATATTCTGGCAAATAGATGGGCCAATTCTGATAGCTCCAGTAATAGTAATAGAACTGACTTCCACTTAAGCAAGGTATCTCAAAGAAGCAATCTCACTCTTACTGAAAATTGCTTAGACTTAGATGGCCTCACCATTACTTTCTGCTCTGGGGATAAGACCAAAGGCTCCAGTCAGGCTGACTACAGCAGTGACCAGCTTGCAGAAGGCACAGAACCCCCAGCTCTCCCTACATCGCCTTAAGCTTGGAATTAATCAGGAGAAAACTGTGGAACTTGGGTTCACCCATTAAAATGATAGGTATTCTACTTCAGACCCTTGCTTACTGACTTTGGCACAGATTTAAGACACTATTCTGATGAATTTCCTGGTTCCTAGATGATTAGAATAAAGACCATGAAAAGCCTGCTGGAAGGAAGCATCGTACAGTGAAAAGTGAGAATTGGCTGGTATTAGAAATAAGACCTGGGAAGTTAGACACAAAAAGGCATCATTTTCCGGGACTGTAAGGGATGCTCCTGAAAGATCATTCTGGGTCACATTTAAAAAAATTAAATTATGTTCAGTAAGTTTGTTTCCAAAAGCAGAGAAGAGTGAAATATGCTTTAAAGAAGACTGATGTTCACAAGTTTTGGTTTCAGTGGTCTGAACAGTTTACTGATGGGGAACACCTTGTTCTCTGCCAAAGCCAAATAGATGGAGCGTTGCTGTATTTAGAAAATAAGGAAAGTGGAGCATTGCTAAAATAATCTGAATCCCTTTGGAAAACAATTGTTAAGAGCAACTATAAAACTGATACACTTTTTCAAAAAAAAAAGATTATTTAGGAGCAAACTCAGTTTAACTTTGACCTTCAGGAACAAGAACATTTTATTTTGTTGACAAGGTCTAGGTCAAGACTTGGCACTTGGAGATTATTTGGTTTTGGATGCAGGGATGGCTGGATGCTCGGAGATGTGAATGAATGGACAGATGGATCGATGGACATTCTAGGTTATTTTGGTTTAAACTGCATTCGCAAGGAATCTAAAGGATAGGAGAGAGGCTTGCAAGAGCTATCAATTCCAAATCAAAAAGAAAGAATAAATTCTAGAGACAGAAAACAGAAGTGTTTGCAGCTGAGGTCTATAGTAACCATGAATGTATTGTGTAATCATGATTATATTGTGTAAGTAAAAAAAAATCCAAGTTGTGGTCCTCCTTCTGCCACTGTCCATGTGGGTGACTTGTGGGCAAACCCTTTACACATCTGGGCTTCATTTTCCTCTTCTGTGAACAGAGAAGGTGAGACTAGATCATTCTACAAAGTTCTTCCCAAATTCAACAGCCTTTGATTTTATAGGAAAAAAGTCAACGTCTCTTATGCATCTGGCATGGAATTGAAAGTCTAAAGTGATGCTATAGATCAATACACCAAATTTCATTTCAAGGGCATTGGTCTTGTTGGAATATGATTAGCGTGTGAACAGTAGCCGACACATACGCAGATGAGAGCTGGGAAGATAATCAAACCTGAGGTGGAAGTAGAGTACACTTGTTAAGGAACAAAGAAAGTGTGTTCCTCTGGAAGCCGAGATGTCGAAGACAGATTTCACTGGGGCTGTCCACGTTCACCTTTCACAGACATCAGTATTCAGCTACTTTCAGAGTTCCAAATCTGCATTTCTGAAGAATCCATTGTGCACATTAGCTGTGGCCGAGGCAGAAGACGTCAGATGCCTTTAAATTCCGGGGGTTCGTGGCTGTGCATGATGCTATACACAAAAAAGTTGGATGGTCAAATTTCACTTCATTTTTGAGCTAAAGGTTAGAACATATTCATTTCTAGGACTTTGGTTTTCTCACCTGGGCTTCTATTTTCTTTTCTCAGAAAATAGCCATGGAACTAAAAAGAGGAACATGCTACTGTAAGGATTCTGAAATGCTGTGTATTTTATACCTTCCCGGTGGCGGAGTTTGGGCAAACGAGCTCCAGGCTCTCCCACTCTCCAAGCTCCCACGAACTTCCTTATGGCTCACACTGACACGAGTGTCAAGAGGCTGCCCATGGCTTTAGGGACGCCCTGTCAGAGCAGACTTTAGCTGATGGGAGCCCCAGAGTCACTTGGTTCAATCCCTTTATATACATAGGTAGAAACTGCAATCCAGGGAGGAGAAGTGATCGCAGAGTGACACAGTGAGGACACAAGCTCTTGGTTTCTGACCCACCCTTCTTTTCATAGCCACAGTGATTCCTGACAAGTCATATGAAACAAGGCAGCTAGACCTTTTTTAAAAGAAGGTTATAATGCTATTACTTTTCTTCAAATGAGCCATTTTTTACCTTTTCACTTTGTTGCTTTTGTCTCATCAGCTTCTTGTAGAAAGATGACTTACTGCATGAAAATTCAACGTGGTCTTCTCTGTAGACAAAGTGATCTTTTGAATGTAGCCAGCATTTCTTTGGGAGTATGCCTTCATTTTGCACGGCACATCTGAGATGGATGTTTACTAAGTTGGTTGTTTAAATCAGGTTCAGAGCTTGGTTACAGGGGCTGTTTCTTTGTCTCTGTCTCTCCCCCTCTCTCTCCCTCTCTCCTTTTCTTTGTGCTTGACACAAAAGGATAGGGGCCCCAGGATCATCTGGAAATGGATCAGTGTGTTCATGTCTGAGCTTTACAAAGCACAGGAGCAAAGGTGTCATTAACCGTTAGAAGTCATTCAGTCACACTCATCGCTTCATACAAAGTCAGAAAGGAAAAAGGCTTGGTCTAGTGACTGTCCATAAAGCTTGGTGTATTCTATTCATTTACTCCTGACTTCTTGGAGGAGCTGGCTCCTTTTCTCTGCCTCTCTCTCCTTCAGCCAAGGTCTGAGATTAGCTTTGTTTCTCTGAATCTGCCATTTATAATCAGCTCTTCTTTAATGCTGATGATAACTAAAGTGATAGGCTTTTGAAGAGAACTTCAAGATTTAATTCTGATTCTATTTCCTTTCACATGATTGAAGTTTTCCTAGGTATCCATGATAGTGCCCTGGCATGGCAAGAGAAAAGAATAACTCTTACCAAAAAGGGGGATTCACTGTCTACCCTTGATTATGTTTCCAGCAGTCATTTCTGGGCATTAGATGTAGAAGTCAATTAAGGGAAGGTTCATTGTATCAGTATCAATATCCTGTTTGTCCTGAAGTGTAAATGGAATTTATGAGAATTTTGAAGCAGATGCCATCTGCTGGATAGTTAAGATATTGCCACCAAAAGTAATGTGAACAGAAAACATAGGGACCACAATGAATGGTCTGATTGTGAATTTAAGTAAATACCACTTTCCAAGCCCCAGGTAAAGTACAGTCTCCCTAACTTACTGTCTATAGCATAAATATTTACAATTTATTTTTCTAATCATAATAAAAATTTCCCTTTCTGTTCACACGCAGTGTTAGAGCCCCACACTCTCGACAGTGTACAACCCTAAGAACTAAAATAAAATGAGCACTCATCTTCTGAAAAAGGATAACTGTAAAAACACATTTTGGAGCCCCCCAAATTAAAACCAGAGGTAATGTAAGAGAAAATAGAAAGAGGACAGAATGAAATAGGGTTGTGTAGGAATAAAGAGTAAGTATATCAAATTAAACCCACATGTAAAACATAAATACAACTAAACAGCTAATTCTTCCTCTGAGGGACCTTTTTTACAAAACTGATCTCTACTTAACACCCACACACACGTTCCCCAACTGTTCCCTCATGAGAAGAGCCTGTGGTTAAAGCAGCCCCTCCTGACAGTACCCACCTCTCTTAGAAATTACATATTGCAGTCTTGTTCTGTGGAACTCCTGATGACGCTGGAGCCCCCGTGACCATCTCAACAGGTTGTTTCACATTTTTTCCTTATTTGTTAGTTATTACTTGATAAATTTTACTCCCTAGTGAGCTATTAAAAAATTAAGGCTCAAATTAATAGCATATCCATAAACAGCAGCCCCCCAAAATATCCCCATCTAGAGTTACTACCCAGAATTAGAATACTGACAAGTGGGACTTTGCAAAAAGGATGATGTTTCCCCACACATAGAGAAGAAATGAGAAAGGTCAGAACTCTAGTCTGTCTGCCTGGGAAGTCCTCGGGGATTCTGCAGAGAAGAGGTGAGAGACCCATGACTTATAGGAAGATCATTCACTCCTTTGTCTTTCTTTCTTTTTTTTTTTTCTTTAGAGACAGTGTCTCACTTTGTTGCCCTTGGTAGAGTGCTTTGGCATCACAGCTCACAGCAAGTTCCAGCTCTTGGGCTTAGGCGATTCTCCTGCCTCAGCCTCCTGAGTAGCTGGGACTACAGGCGCCCACCACAGTGCCCACCTATTTTTCTGTTGCAGTTTGGCCAGAGCTGGGTTTGAACCCACCACCCTTGGTATATGGGGCCAGCACCCTACTCACTGAGCCACAGGCACTGCCCCCATTCATTCCCTTTTCTCCTCATAGAACACTGAAGCAAATTCCTTAAATTTCTTACATGAACACTTCTCAAAACAAGGGTACTCAAGTTGTCAGATCCCTCTCTATCTCTGAGTCACCGATACGTGGCTCAAAAGAGGAAGAAGCAGATGACATACCAAGCAGACCAAGAGAGAAAGGAAAGCTGCCCCAAACTTGCCCACTGCTCGCCCACGTGGCTCACTGGCATGCTGACGTCTCACTGGGCCAATGCCGATGAGAGCGTCGGCCTCCTTTCCCTTCTAGTTTATAAATGGAGCAGCATCCTGTAATCATCCTAATGGGGTAATAGGGACTTAAGGACACAGGAAAATTGGACAGGGTTTTCTCCTAATTTACCCTCTGTTATGTTGGGCACCCCCTTATCCCTTCCTCCCCCTTCCAGACCTTTCCCTCCTATACTAGCTGATTCTCCGGTCCCAAAGGACATGTTGTTGGCCTTTGTTTACAAGCAGGCTCCCTCCTCTTGGCAGGACCGGGAACAGCTGCTGGTCTATTCTCTGCCACAAAGACCGGCTTCCTTCTTTTGCCCTGGATGATTGGAAGATAGTCGGAGAGAGCAATTTATAGTTGTGTTACAGCACCTCTGTTTTCTTTTATGTTTATTTATATGACTTTCATTTCTGTCAAGGATTTCTGAGGTGATCATGATCGCTCTGCTACAGAATTTTCTTTGGCGAAGGCTCTGATGGCAGTGGGCATTTTTCTTCACTGAATCGGATGTTTTAGGACTTCGGGCTCAAGGACGTCATAAGCGTGTCTTCCATGGGAGTTTAAGAATCAGTGTCCCCTTTTTTATGAACTTATGAATGTGTTCTGTGTTACCCAAACAATATATGACTTTGAATTTCTCAGAGAAAGACACCTTGTCTCTGCCAGCTTTCTGTGCCCAAAACTTAGCACAGTACCTGCTCAGTTAAACGTTTGGCGAAGGACCTGAATGTCATGCTGAGTGGGTTCTGGTTTGTTCTGTTAGATGTGAACTATGCTGTCAGACCAGCACTAGAGTCTCACCCAGGACTTCCAGGCCGGGAAAGTCTCGCCACCTGAGTGGGACCTTCTTCTGAACTCTTCTGCCTTGGATTATTTTTTACTTCAGCCTTCATTCATCCTAGGCAAAGGAGGGGCCCACTGTTTCCCAGTCTTATCCCCAGCAAAGAAAATCTAGAATAGGTGCTGGTTCAGGGGAACTTGAGTAGCTCCAGGCAGGAATAGAATGTTGGGAGAGTTCCTATGTTCTTTTAGGCATGAAAGGAAACTCACAAAGTGGGAAATAGGTCCAAGACCCCAGACCCAGAGAAGATCCAATGGCTTTGACACTGTGTATCAACACAGTATCATACACAGCACTCTGGTAGATAGGAAGGGGTCATGCTTTGGCACTAAGGTTTCTTTTTTTGACAAGCATTTGGAACTGAGGTTGGCTCCTGGCCAAGACCACGTTTATTTTTAGTAAAGACTGGGCAGGAGCAGAGTGGAGAAGTTAGCTAAGTCTGAGGCTTCAGAGACTCCCTCCCTTATCTCTATGGGAACTCAGCTAAGTATTAGCAATAGCTGATTTCCCCCATAGTGAAAGGAAGCCTCTTCCTGGAGGAAGAAGTGGAGAGCTGAAGATTTCTAGGTGGGAAGGGCTCCTTTGTAAGGTGCTGAAGACATTTTCAAACTTCCTAGGATACATTCCTAAATGTGTAATGAGTGTATTGATGGGTCTGGGTCTGTGCGTTGCCGCTGATCTCTCCATAGCACTTAACAAATGTTCTTGACAGACACTCAAAGAATGTATATGATTAAAAAGAGCACTAGGTATAAAGCCACTCAGCGTCTGCCTCCCAACAGTTTTCAGCAATTCATGGAGAGAAAGAATAATAACAGCCGTAATTTATAGAGCAAAGGCAGGACAGGAGCCCCTCTGGTCACTTAACCAGTGTTGCTTTATCTCATCTCATAGTCTAGTTTCTAAACAGAATAGTTGGAAACTAAAAGGGCCATGCAGCTTGCTCCTGCCTGTTGGTGAACCAGGCCCTTCAGAACTGGACAAGGAAGCTGGTCAAGGTGGGTCCTGAAGCAGCTCAAGCCTTCTCTGGAAAAGGAGATACACAGTTAGAGCCAAGTCAGCTCCCCCCTTTCTCTGCAGTGATTCTCCTGTGGCCTCCTGGGCTGGTTAGCTTAAATTTTAACTGCTAAGCGTCTCAGCATTCTAAGATGTAGGGAACTAGGCTGGTGCCTGTGGCTCAGTGGTTAGGGCACCAGACACATACACCAGGGCTGACGGGTTCAAACCCAGCCCAAGCCTGCTAAACAACAATGACAACTACAACAAAAAAATAGCTGGACGTTGTGGCTGGTGCCTGTAGTCCCAGCTACTTGGGAGGCTGAAGAAAGAGAATGACATGAGCCTAAGAGTTTGAGGTTGCTATGAACTGTGATACCAGGGCACTTTATCAAGGGCAACATAGTGAGACTCTGTCTCAAAAAAAAAGAAATAATAATAAGCTGTAAGGAACTGGAAACAAGACAGCCTTTGTAGAAAGTACTGAGTGAAGTTTTTGTTGTGAACCTGTGTTAAGGTGCACATCACATTAAGTAACACACTAGTTACAGTATGAAGGCTGCACTCAGACTGCCCAAGTTCAGACGCACACTACGGTAAATTTGTGCCTCAATTCTCCTAAAAGATATAGAATCCTTCTTTATAAAGATTAAGCAATATATGTGTGTTTAACACAGCATCTGGTATTTAATAAATATTGAGCACTAACTTTACTGTTATTATTTTTTTTTTCTTTTTTTTTTTTCCTTTCCTTTCTGAGACAGAGCCTCAAGCTGTCCCCCTGGGTAGAGTGCCGTGGCATTACAGCTCACAGCAACTTCCAACTCCTGGCTCAAGCGAGTCTCCTGCCTCCGCCTCCCAAGTAGCTGGGACCACAGGCGCCTGCCACAATGCCCGGCCACTTTTTGGTTGCAGCCATCATTGTTGTTCGGCGGGTCCGGGCTGGGGATTCAAACCCGCCACCCTAGGTGTACGTGGCTGGCGCCCCAGCCAGTTGAGCTATAGGCACCGAGCCACTGTTATTATCAATAATCAATATATATCTGTTTTCCTTCCACATAATATGAGGGCTGATTGAGAGAAATGACCTGGAATATTTTTTTATCTGCTACAATTCTTGCCACACTGTAGATTCTAAATAAATATTGGATGAATGGATAGACAGACAAATGGACAGACAGATGAGTGAATTTGAGTCTGTGTAGATAAAGGCCCTCCACAAGACTTCATTGTTCCAGGGCCCTTCCTAGAAAGCCACATGCCTCCCATGACACACAAAGAGATCACCAGGATGCTGACCCCACCTGCAACACCAGCAGGAGGGTTTCTGACAAGACTACCACACATCACATTTGGCAACAGACTCCCCAGAAGGACACGGGACTGGAGCTATAGTCTGCCACCAGGGCAGCCCCAAGCACTCTTCTGCACTTAGAGCCAGAGACGCTCGGGGCCAGAATATGAAATCCAAAAACTGAGTGAGTGAAGGAATTGTCTTTGCTTAAAAGCCTTACGTCTCACCAGTCAATAGCTGACGGGGCCCTCTCCTGGAGTGTGCTAGTTACAAGGATTGCTGTACTCAGGGAGTCCAGAGCATGGCCAGCAGGCACTTACAGTTCATACGTAGCTCCCCCCAAGTCAGATGCACTCAACCAACAGGAGTCATTTTTACCATATGCAATGTTGCCTGGTAACATCATTGACACATACCATCTTTATCTGTTTCCAAGGAAACCAAACTAAAAGTTAACCAAAGGTCAGATTCTCATGCAAAAAGAGAAAGAGTTTTTGTTAACTCTTTGCCCACATAAATAGTTACATACCACATAGCCTGAGAAGCCCATCCCTGTGAAGCTTACCTTCATATCTCACACTGAGAGACCCATCCAGTGTCCCTGTGAAGCTTACCTTCATATCTCACAGTGAGACCCATCCAGTGTCCCTGTGAAGCTCATCCTTATATCTCACATTGAGACCCATCCAGTGTCCCTGTGAAGCTCATCCTTATATCTCACATTGAGACCCATCCAGTGTCCCTGTAAAGCTCATCATTATATCCCACATTGAGAGACCCATCCAGTGTCCCTGTGAAGCTCATCCTTATATCTCACACTGAGAGACCCATCCAGTGTCCCTGTGAAGCTCATCCTTATATCTCACAGTGAGACCCATCCACTGTCCCTGTGAAGCTCATTCTTATATGTCACATTTGCCACAGACATGTCACAAAGTGGAATAATACGCGTATGGCCTTATCTACCACTCTGTGTACTATGTACCATCCAAGAGTTCACTCAGTGATTCCTGACATCATTCTTGCCCTTCACAGCAGACCCTGTCAACAGTCCCATTCTTCCAAACCCAAGGCGAGCTTCTGTAGCACTCACTTTTATAAATGTACAGGGATTTCAATTTCCTTAGACCTGCGTGATATTAATATATCATTCCAACCTGGGACGACACCACTGGGAACCTTTCGAGTTTTATCCCTCCATATAAGGTTTTTGTGAGGATTAAAAATGATCAAAGGGGTAAATAGTTGAAAAGACCAGAGAACAAATCTAAGGTAACTTTACTATTCAGAAGGAATGTGAGTTAATTGCAAATATGGTTCAACTGGGTCTGATCTACTTCAGTGAGAAGCAGAGAATGTCCTGACCCCCAACATAGATTATTAATGCTAATAAAACATCTTTACCATAAATAGAGGGATTTCTGACCAGAGAAAACCACTAAATTCTCAGATCATTTCACCTTGTAAACAACCATGGATTCCATAGATTTGGGTTAGTATCAACTTGCCTGGGTTAAAGAATTAATATCCCAATTATTTCTCTGCCTGGATAGTAATGACAGTTTTTATGTATTAAATTGTTACTGTGTACTAATGACTGTGCAAAATGTATAACTTAGACTCTCTTGATTAATCCTCAAGTATTATTAACTGCAGAAACCAATGCTCAGAAAGTTTACAAGATTCTCCCAGGGTCATTCAGGTGTGTGTGGCAAAGCTGGAGCTTAAGTCAAGTTTAGGTCAAATCTGGCTCTGTGTTCTGTGATATCTTCATAAAGAGGCTTATAAACTATGTGTTATTTCTATTAAGCCAATCTGCAATTGCAGTGGGAAAGGATTTCACATTGTTTCCAAAAATTTTTTTAACCTCCTTTCGTCAAAAAAGAAAAGGAACTTTATTGAAATTGGAAGGAGTTAAATTTGGATGAAAATACGTGTAAGGCAAAGGGAAATCTTTATTTTATGTGAACTTCTTGTCTCTGCCCTATATTATTACTGATTCTAAAATGGAGTTTGTGAGACCAATAATTTTAAAGGGGCCTAGAGAACAAAGCGGAGTAAGGCAAAGTGGAGCGTGCAGGAAGGCTCTGACGTCACCTCTGCTGGGGCCTGTCAGTGCCCTGGTAAAGGAAGCAGTAATTACAACTCATTACCTACCGTGAAGACCTGACGAATAACGGAAGAACAGGTTCCAAACTGACAGAATCCTATTTGAGATGTGAGAAGCATCACTGGTTCATTATAGTGGAAAGTTTAATAGCGTTTCCAAAAAATTTCAACTACATGTTTTGTCTACTTATAATGTACTTGAACAAGTATTTCTGCCAAGAAGAAAAATTAAACAAAATTCTTCCATTACGGCTAGCACATTCCTACTTTGTTCTGATTAATTCATAGATCTGTGCGATGAAAGAATTTGCAATTGGCAAGCAAAATGCTAAAAGAGGCAGTTTAATTGTCAAATTTTAAAGCTTGTGTGAAGGGAGGGGCAGGAAGAAATATAGAAACAGAGACATGTTGACATTTGGAACCATAAATGGGTATTTTCTTGTGGGTCATGCCAATCTCAGAGAAGGGGAAAAAACAGAAGACTTTGCTTCTGTCAGATAAAATAACTTAAAAAAAATCCATTCTATTCTATCGTGTAATTCTTCAGTGGAAGTAAATGTAGTAAAATTTTATAATTCACTTTATTTTCTTCAGCTCCTCTTAAGGCATTTTCTTAGAAAAATAGCTGTGTAACTACAACATGTAAAAATATATTTTAATTAAAAATTGTTTTCTTCCTGCCTAAATTAGAGTACAGAAGATTAGCTTTTATAAGAAATACAAGATGGACTTCATTAGAATAATTTCATCTTCCAAAACTTTGTTTGGGGATAACCAAGGGAAGCAGGGACTGGGCATTTATGTCTGTACTTTGTTTTCTTGGGTCAGGCAATTTTGCAAAGCTTTTCCCTCATATACATTTTTATTTTTTAATCCAGATTTCATTGTTTTCTGTTACCTTGCTCAGCCATTGAAGTACGTTAAAATAACATTGTTGTCAGTGTATGCAGGAGTTAGCACCTTTCAGAAGTGGTGCTCCTCCTTATGACACCTGGTCTGCAAGCCAGAGGGACTCGGGTGGGTGCTGGTTCTCCACCCAGAATTGGTGGGTAGGGGTCGCACAGGGAGGGAAGGAGCCCTGAGAGGGCCCAGCTTCTCGAACTCCCCCACCTGCCACTGTCCCACTATCTGTATGTTCTGCTACAGGCTGGAAGGGCTAAAGTTTAAACTCATTCCTCATTCATGACTTCACATGACTCCTTTTAACCCCGTAATTGCCCTGATGTTCGATGGAGATCATCAGAAGGGCGGAAAGGAAGCAGAGACATATGGAATGCTGGCTGTTGCCAAGAAGGGGGCGAGGTGTTTCATTTACATATTGTGGGTAAATTGCCTGGTGAATCCTCAAAGCACGCCTCTAAATTTTGTTGATCCTCAAAGGTGAGGAAACAGGCTCACAGAATGAAGTGATTTACCCCACCTTTCTTATTATTTAGTGCTAGAATCAGGATTCAAGATAAAACTGCTTGGAATCTGTGTTGAGAGATGAGTTGGTCCAGCAGGAAGAATGTAAAAGGAAATTCCGGACACAGGCATTGGCAGGGACATCACTTATTGACTTCCATTCAGCCACAGTTTGGTTGGTGAGTAAGTGCCAGCCCCATGCCAGGCGCCAAATACATGTGCGCTGTACCCCTGTCAATTAGTAGACAAGACGCCCGGAACAAATGTGGAGCAAGAGATCAGAGGAGATGAAGATGCCAAAGGTAGAGCTGGGTCTCCACCTGCTTGTTGAGAGCTTTGACATAAACAGCCACTCCTGGGAAGTAAGGCCCTGATCTGCTCTTGGGCTAAGCTCTTTCTCAGTGGCAAAGCCTACAAACTTACTGTTGGAAAGTAGAAGTTATGACTCTGGCGAGCAAATATTTAAAGAGAGCTTTAGTGTAAGCCTCTGAAAGAGAGCCTCTGTCAACTTACTGGGTGATCTGAAAGGCTCAGGTGTCGGAGGTCTATCTAGATTCCATTTCTGCGCCGTATCTTCCTGTAAGAACATACTTTACAAATAATTCCGGGAGTGAGGAAGGAGGGAGAGGGGAGGCAGGAAAACGAAAGATAGGAACAGGCCTTTCTGACCTGTGCTGCTGGGATTCCCTCCCCTTCCCTCCCCCCCCCCATCCTCCCCAGGGACTTGTGATGTAGATGGAGTTTGCCTGTGTAAATCCACGGGCTGAAATTGTCCTGTGCATTAAAAAGGTTCCAGGTCACTCAGAGCTGCTGTCATCTAAGTCCATTTTGTAAAGGCATTAGCCCTTTAATTTGTAGACTAAGTTGGATCTTACAGAATTGGAGGTGAAAAGGAAAGTATTAGTCTGACAGAGAGGGTCTAGCATTCATAGTTTTGAAACTAGAACATTTTTCTGACAAAGAGAGATGTATTTTTAAGACCGAGTTCTTTTAAAAAAAAAAAAAAAGCCTTCCATCCTAGTCCTGTAGTTAGGCTATTTCTGCCGGTTCCCGGCTATGAAGACAACACATTCTTGCAATTCATCATTTCCCTTGGCTCAAGCCAGCCTTTAACATGGTCCTGGCATATGCTTCCCATTAGCTCTGCCTCAGCCTCACCTGCAAGGTCAGCCCCTCTCCGCCCCGCCTGCCTTCTCTCCGGATCCCCTCCCCAACCTCAGACCTCACTGCAGCCCTCCCCTGACCAGGCAGCCCTGCCTGCTGCATGGCAGGAGGTCGGAGGAGAAGGAGGAGGAAGCAGTTCAGTTCTTTCTAAAGTAAATTCTGTGGTTTAACAGCTTTTTGTTCAGAAATAAGACCTAGGAACATAGAAAACCAAGGGCAAAACCAACAACAATAACTGAAATGGGAAAAAACAGAAGTTTGCTGACTGGGAGAAAAAATGGAAAGAGGGCAGCACAAGGTTAAGAGGGAAAAATTCGCATGGTTGCAGCACTCTGGCAGCCAAATGTTTCCTTAGCTCACCAGTTTCTGTCTTGGTTTATCTTCTGGACTCCAGAAGGCAGTTGTACCCTCCACGGGGTCTTTTCTGTTCAGTTCCATTATCTGAGCGACAGCGTATTTGTTTCATTTGGTGAATTTTGTTTCTGCTGTGACCAAGCAGGTAAATTAAGAATTAGATTGAACCAAAGAATTTCAATTGAGCCCCCGAATACTTTCTATACACATCAATTTATTTTCTGTTCTGTGTGGCAGCTTTTGATTGGCAATTTCAATCCTTGGATTGGTTTCCAGAGTAATCAAGAAGGTCAATCTCTCGTGGTATAATTGGACAGCTCTGACCCCAATTTATTTAAATCATCAGACCTATGAGTGCAGGTTAAATCATACCCTATTTTTAAAAAATTAAAATTAACTTATTTTTTTAAGAAAGAGTCTCACTCATCACCCTGCACAGAGTGCCGTGGTATCTGTAGCTCACAGCAGCCTCAAACTCTTGGGCTCAAGTGATCCTCTTGCCTCAGCCCAGAGTAGCTGGGACTACATGCCCCCACCACAATGCCCAACTAGTTTTTCTGTTTTTAGAGATGGGTCTTGCTCTTGTGCAGGCTGCTCTCGAACTCCTGAGCTCAAGCAATCCACCTGCCTCAGTCTCTAAGAGTGTTAGGATTACAGGCATGAGCCACCACGCCCAGCCTCTTTAAAAAAAAAAAAAACTGGTTGTTAATAGCGAGAAAGGGATCTTGAAGGAGTAAAAACCTTCATCTTTGATAGTATTATAAGAGAGTCATAGAAACCTGAGGTTTAGAGACACCTTAGAGATTCCCAATGCATATTCTTCAGCTCACAGAGAAGGAAGCGGAGGGGAGAGGCACTGGAGTAAGTGGCAGGACTAGGGTTCACGCAGGGCTTCCCAGCCCCCATCTTGTTCTCATTCCGCAGCAAGCACCGTACTCTCCCACAAGCAGGTTGTCTAGATCCAACAAAGAACCTAATGAACAAAAATGATTTGCTTGGTACTGGTGACCTGTGACATCCATATGACCTAAGAAATCTCCAGATGTGGGGTAACATCTGAGCAAATTAGAAAATGGCTCCAGGCGGTGCCTGTGGCTCAAGGAGTAGGGCACCGGCCCCATATGCCAGGGGTGGTGGGTTCAAGCCCAGCCCTGGCCAAAACTGCAAAAAAAAAAAGAAAAAAGAAAGAAAGAAAATGGCTCCTCTTCCTCAAGGCACATCCACCACTGCCCCCGTCCCTACTCAACAGCCCAGGTAGCAGGCTTGGTGGAGGGGAGGCTGGATACGTTTCTGCCCCATCTGTTTTTTAACCACACTGTGGCTGTTGTCTATGAAAATCCTCCATGACCGTGTGTGCAGAGGGGGTTTGGGGAGTAAGAGAATCACACCCAGTGCAGTGCGGCTCTCACTGAAAGTCACACTAGGGCTCCCTCTGGAGTAAGAGCCCTTCACTAAGGTGGATGAAGACAAAATCCTCATCTCAAGGATTCAAATGACTTTTGTTTTCCTCAACCACTTTCATTTCCCAGGAAATTTACTCTGAACAAAACTATACAGTCAGCAGAACTTGCCAAGGGACTTCTTTTCCCCATGATTTACCTCTGTTCAGCAGCTGGTTGCCCGTCCATCCCAAAGGAGATGGGCTATTCCACTCTCCTGGCTCCCAAGATAATCTTTTCTCTTTCTAAGACTGAGCCAGTAATGGCCTCAGGCTTTCATTCAAAATAAGTTTATTGGGAGCTCACTACTGCCAAGGTTAAGATTTTCTCCTAAGGTATTTATATTTTAACAGGAATTCCCAAGCCTAGCACAATGCCTGGTACATAATCTATAGTCAATAACTACAGGAAAGGGGAGGAAGAGAGGGAATGGGAGGCATTTCATACCCAAAGAAGTGTGGCATTCAGGCAGCATTCAGGTAAGGGGAAAACTGGAGGCAAGAAACCTTCAAAGCTATCTTATATATTGCAGCAAAGATGCTGTGTGTATTCTGTTCCATATCCTCCGAAATTCTTAGGGTACCAAAGCAACCATGTAAAAAGCTGCCATGGGTACCTAAAGACCACCTCTGAAATTCTTCCAGACCTGCCACAATCGTGCCCAGCCACATGCCCCAGCACTTCAGAGACCCAAGACTTTTTGGATCCTGTTCTGGCCCCACAGCCTGGTACCGTTGTATATTCAGCCCCATGGTTAGAATCATAGCTGTGAATTTCTAATGTGGCCTGTAGCCTTCAAACTACCCCTGCAAGGCGCCATGTCCTCCTCCTCCATACACTCCACACCTTCCTGTGTCCCCAAAGCCCCCAGCCCTGGCCCACCGGTCACCTCTGACTCACTTTAAGTCATTAATAGCAGATCCCACAGTCATTTCTGAACAGTTCTTGGGGGCTGTCTCTGTAGGGAGTGTCTCTGTAGGGAGCTGTCTCCGTAGGGGGCTGTCTCTGTTGGGGGCTATCTCTGTTGGGAGCTGTCTCCGTTGGGGGCTATCTCTGTTTGGGGCTATCTCCGTAGAGGGCTTTCTCTGTTGGAGTCTGCCTCATAGTTTTCTTTGTTGGGATGGTCACTATGTGTCTTTCTCCTTTCATCTTGGAATTCCTAGAAAGAAAACACTTCCTTAGTCCAGCTGTAGAGCTGTTCGTGCTAGAATAGTGCTTTGGACACAATAATTGCCCCTAAAATATTTTTTCATAATTGGAGTAGTCAATTGGTAGACTGTTGTCCATTTAGTTTTGTTGTTGTTTTAACCAGAGGAAATGAAGAGGGATTTCTCATTGAGTCTGGTCTTCTTCTGATGGGAAAATTTTTATATTAAATGGAATTGCTTTACCATCTGTGCTCAGCCTAAGTTCCGAAATCCTTTCCCTTTATATGGGGAGACTAGGTTTCCCACCAGTGACTGTTAAAGTACACTTGGCAACCCTGGAAGCTCTTTTTTCATAGTCCAGATGGCAAAGGGCTTTTTTTTCAGTTCCAGTGGGGAACTTTTACAGGCTCCTTTATGTTGCCTCTTCCTTTGAAGTACTTTTCTGCTTCTGGGCAAGGGGCTGGACCTTCTGCTAGGGCCTCCCTGTCTGTGTTCTCAGGTCACCATGCTGATTTTGTGAGAGGAAGCAAGTTTTGCTATTAGCTAATGTGTCTGATCTTTTGTGTTCCCACGTTTGGCACCACCTCCACATCAACTGTTGGCCCTTCCCTTCCTAGGTTGATGGGAAAGTTAAGTAATGAATCAGCTGGGCTACGAACATGGCGGTGTTCTTCGTGTGTCCTCCAGAGGACTCAGTCCTAAAACAAAGGCTGGATTATAGAATGTTAAGAATTGGCTTTGGCTGGTACTGAGCCTCATGTTAGCAGAGGCTGGATTGTGCTTTGTGGCTCTGGGCAGAGGAGGGAGAGCGAGGAAAGGCTTCACCAGGGAGCGATCCTGAGCCTTGCTGAAAGGCTAACGGCAGGATCCAGCCCATGGTGAAAGGCTTTGATTCTGGGCTAGACGTTCTGGACTTTCTACAGTAAAGAAATTCCATGGGGGTATGAAGCAAGGGGGTGACATGGGTTGGAGAAAGGTGATTCTGACCTTAGTGCAGGCCAGCGGGGACCCAGGGTCAGTTTAGGAGGCTGATGCTGCAGTCCATAACAGGCAGGCAGTGGGGACTGGGGGAGAAGGATAGATGTCACGAGATTTTGGGAAAACCACTCTCTCCATTTACTTTGGTTGGCTTCCTCACTGCCATCTATCACACATCAGGCTCTTCTGACTGTTCCCATCAACTCAAACCCTCCTCCTCCATGTTACCAGGGTCTCCTCCTGAGGTCCTTAGGGTCTGTTTAAATAGCCTCCCTTGGCTCGGCGCCTGTGGCTCAAGCGGCTAAGGCGCCAGCCACATACACCTAAGGTGGCGGGTTCGAATCCCCAGCCCCGGCCCACCAAACAACAATGATGGTTGCAACGAAAAAATGGCCAGGCATTGTGGCGGGCGCCTGTAGTCCCAGCTACTTGGGAAGCTGAGGCAGGAGACTCGCTTGAGCCCAGGAGTTGGAGGTTGCTGTGAGCGTGATGCCATGGCATTCTACCCAGGGCGACAGCTTGAGGCTCCGTCTCAAAAATAAATAAATAGCCTCCCTCTTGATGAGTCCCACCCTGGTCAACCTATCCCACCCCCTCACCCAAAGTCACGTATCAGAATGTTCATAGAGTGACATTTACAATAGCCAAGGACTAGAAAATACTCAAGTACTATCAACAATTGAAAAGGTATAGTCACTCACGGGAATATGCTACACAGAAACCAAAACGGGCCATTGATCTAATACTACATGTGACAACTGGGTGAATCTTGTAACATGGAAGAGAAAGGAGCCTGATAAAGAATGCATGATATAAATTCCATTTCTATAAAAATACGAAAACAGTCAGCATTGATCTGTGCTGTTTGAAAACAGAATAATGGCTGTCCTTGGCAGGGTGATTGGCTGCTCAAAGAGCACAGGGAGTCTTAGACTGTGAGTAATGTTCTGTTATTTGTTCTATAAGCTTGTTACAGGAGGCTCATTCATTGTGTCCAAATCCAGAGAGTGGTGCACTAATGATACGCGGACATTTCTGGGTGTATCATTCTGTGGGATAGTCTAATAGAAAGTCTAGAAAATGCAGTCTTTCCCCCAACACTACTCACTTCCCTTACTCTATTTTTCCACGGTTCTTACCACCTTCTAATATATGCCATAATTATGAAGCTTCTTATATTTTCCTCATTAGATGTAAATTCCACAGATGCAGGAGTTTTTGTGTGTTGGCCAGTGCTGTATCTGTGTTACCTTGACGTGACCTGGCACATGATAGATAATAGAACGAATAAACTATTTGATCAGAAAAACATGGAAAGAACAGGCCAAGCTTAGAGACTCAGGTAGAACCCTAGTCTGAGAAGCATGTTGCTTTGACAGCTGCTCATTCCCGGTTACGGTGGACGGGCTGCCAGCCAGGTAGACTGGAACTGAGCCATCCTCCTGCCTCAGTCTCCCAAGTAGCTGGGACTATAAGTGCTCATGATAACGCCTGGCTAATTTTTCTATTTTTGGTAGAGCTGGGATCTTGCTCTTCTTCAGGCTGCTCTTGAACTCCTGAGCTCAAGCAATCCTTGCTCCTCAGCCTCCCAGAGTGCAGGTTTACAGGTGTGAGCCACCACATGTGTGGATTCTTTGGGGTTGGGCTTACATGCCTAGAACATTGTTTTAGATGGATAAAGTTCTAAGTGATTGAATAATTGAACTATCTTAAAAATATTGAATTTATTCAGAATTTAGTAATAAACTGTATCTATTTTGCATTTTTCCTTGAATAAGCATTTCCTAAGGTGTGTTCACTAAAATTCCTTTCAAACTGAATTATACAAAACCTAGTTATACCACACGCACCATTTACTATGGTTAAGTAAATGTGAGAAACAATGAAGGTCTGTGTACCCACAAAGTATATGTGTTGGTAAGTTCTATAGTCAAACAAACAAGCAAATAAAACGTATCGAATTCATTCTTTTCTAACCTCGACCCTCCTTTCCCATGGAGCACACATCACCAATGCCACGGACGGTAGAATTCCATGTGACGTAATGTGGAATATGTTCTTCAGAGTCCTTCATTTTTGTATCAAGTACGTATTTATTAAATTCTTCGTATTTACCTGTTTCATAATTTTATAAAAAAAATATAGATTCAGTGTTATTTTAATTATGATACAAGAACCCAGATTTTCAACATTCTCTTTACTAAGTCAACATCAGACACATTTTCACAGCCCCACCCTGCCTAATTTTCATCTATATCTAATGATCTTCTTCATATTGTTAATCCCACTGTCTCTTGGGAGATTTAGTCACTGTCAGGTTTGGGAGTTAAAATATCAAGGGACAAGGTTATAAGCCTTGTAATAAACAAACAGCCGTCAAGGAAACAGAGGCAAGTCTCAAAATGCACAGTGAGAACTCCTGGATAGTAACACATGTCCAGGCTCTGTGGATGGACTGCCTTTGAATGCAGCTCCTTCTGGGAGAAAAACACAGAGGGTTGCTGCCTCTGGCGCCGTGGGTGTATTCTTGGTCTCCTCCTGTGCACGTCCTCTGTGAGTTAGCCTGCACCCGTTCACTGGTGGCAGCCTCCAAATCACAAGTTGCCATTTCAATCTATGTGGTTTGCTTGCTGATTGGAGACCTCTTTAAGTATTGATTGGTTTTCCATGATCACCAGGCAGCTGGGGTACATGCTTCAGTGACAAAGCTAAATTTGCAATAAAGCTGGAGCTGTCTTGCAACTGTAAATAAGCACATTTGTCTCAGCATGCGTGAGCATACAGGGAGGGAGGGGAGAGAGAGAACACCTGGACTTTTGGACCAGTTAGACCAAAGATCTTATAGCCACTGGTGATTTTTAAAAGGAGAAAAGAGCCTTTATTCTTATTTTATTCTGGGCGTGTCATTTACATTTACAGGTTTAAAGGCAAACTGCAAAGCCAGAGTTTTGTTTTTTGTTTTTCTGAAGCATTAGTTGCTGTGAAGAAAAAGAAGCCAAAGTTTGGCTTGTGGGCAGAAACCTCCCAGAATGCACCTAGGGACCGGGCAGAAATCAAGTCCTGGCAGGCGCCCAGGGCACGAGCTCCCAGCCAGAGCAGGGACAGCCTGGGTGCTGCTCTGAGCCTCCCATCGGGTTTCCAAAATGGATCAGGTTCAAAATTATCTGCCCAGCTTTCACTTAATCTGAGATGGTGCTCCAAGTCCAGGATTGCAGTGCTCTGAGCTGGGAACAGGGGCTCTAGGGAGAAAACCCTCCTGTGTTTGCAAATGCCACAAAAGTTGTTTTATCTTATTTAGATTGGCAGCAGCACACCTGGGTCTTGGAAATGTACTGTCATTCCTGGAGAATTTAGGGCAGTAAAAATTATTTGGGGTTAAAATTTTTCAGGAAATTGTGTCATAGCATCCTAGGCCCAGTATTATTTTAACACTGGAACTTCTTGGTTAAATCTGTAATTTTTCACAGTTATGTTGAGCCAACATATTCTTAAGTCTCGTGATCTAATTTCCCAAATCATTGAGCACATAAGAAAGAGATAATGCCCAGCCCCTCAAATCAACAATTCACCCCCGTTTAACCATGCTGCTGGAGACGCCAAAACCTTGTGTTCCACCTGCTACTTTCTTACCACCCAGGGCAGCTGTGACTGAGGTGATGACCAGACCTGTCACAGGGGCCCCAGTCGGGCAGTTCTGTGGCCTCACCACTGCCTTCCTGCACAGGGCAGTGCTAGAAGAGTTTGAGATGAATGAATGATCAATCCCTATTTGTGAGAGGAAATGAAGCCCTCCAGATTGAACTTAAAGCACTGTTCTACCCTAGTTAAAAACCTCAGGTGTACCATTTTATCCCCTGTGGTTCTATACCAGGGGTCCTCAAACTTTTTTTTTTTTTTTTTTTTTTTTTGCAGTTTTTGACCAGGGCTGGGTTTGAACCCGCCACCTCTGGCATATGGGGTCAGTGCCCTTCTCCTTTGAGCCACAGGCACCGCCCCCTCAAACTTTTTAAACAGGGGGCCAGTTCACTGTCCCTCAGACCATTAGAGGGCCGGACTGCAGGCCCTGGGATGAGTCAGCTGCTAAGCAGGACAGGCAGTGGCGGCAAAAACACATGGCGTGCTGGATAAATGTCCTTGGCGGGGTGCATGTGGCCCAGGGTCAATAGTTTGAGGACGCCTGCTCTATACTGTAGACAGGGTTATTTCTACCCCAGCTTCTCACGTTTGTCTAATTGTGTGTGTCAAAGAATAGCTATGTCTTTCGCTAAATTCTGTTTAGTGAGGCATAATATTGTAGTAAAGTAAAAAAAAAATTGCTGTACTCATTCATTATTCTATTCAGCTATTCCATTTTTTGAGGGTCCCATTGTATGCCTGGCAGATGTTCAGACCTTTTGCACATTTAATCCCTGTGGCCACACTGAGGAGTATAGACGGTGTTATCATCCTTGGTTCCAGACCCCAGACAGGCAGACTAGTACTTGCCCAAGGTCAAGGGAGCCATGTCTCTGGTTCCAAGCTTCTCTGTCTCCCTCCTATCTCTGTGTTGGATTTCAGGAACAGAAGTCTTCCCAGTCCCTCCCGTATGAAGGAAGATTTCCTGGGAGGATACAGTGAAGCTTCACAGAACACAGTGTGGGGGACGCTGAGGTCCATACGGCGGCCGTCATGTTCTCTCTGTGTTTCTCTCTCTCTGAGATCTCGTGATCTCTTGCTGTCTCCTTCTCTGAATTTGCTTTTAGAGGGAGCTCAGCTCCCTTTGCCCAGAGACTTTAGCCTGCACAGGGCTTCGGGTTCCCATAACGCTAACTCTCACTCCACGTGACTTCACAGCACCAGGAGGCAACCCCTGACAAACCAGCCTTGCTGTCTTCCATAGAATCCACACTGTCAGAGAACAGGAAGTGGATTGACCCTTCCATAGAATCCACACTGTCAGAGAACAGGAAGTGGATTGACCAAGGCAGAGCAGATTGTTCCAAAAGAAAGTGTTGTGAGAAAATAATGGGCATGCCTAAAATACACACTCCTTCTTTCTTAACTTTAAAATCTGAATTACTTATCATTTTCTCCTAATCAGTTTCTTCCAGCTGAGCTCTCTCTCCTTTCCACATCCCGCCCACCGAGGAGGGAAGGGGCTGCCATTCTTGTCTTCTCTCATGCTTCCTTGGTGGCCTTCTGACAGCCTAGCACACAATCCCAAAATTCTAAATTTTTATCTTAGTGGTAGTTATGCAAACTCTTTTCCTTCCTTGAGAGCTGATTTCCAATGCCACTTTCTCAGCATAGCTTTTTGTATTATCAAGGGATGACGTGAGTCTGTCCTTAATCCCAGCCCCTTTGCCTATGAGGATGGTTCAAATAATTCAGAACTGCATGTGATTCTTTTATCTTGTAAACCAAGCTTCTCAGACACTCCTGTATGGTCCCCCTTGTGACCCAGAGTATATACTGAAAACCATGTAGTTTGATCGATTGGGGTCCCGGGCTAAACTAACTGGCTCTGTATGACCAAAACAATTAATCTGATCTCTGAAATGCTAACTGGACAAAACATCACCTCAAATTCACAGTCTGTGTCCAATACCGAGAAATACCACCTCTTCCCCTTAGACCAGCAGTTCTCAACCTGTGGGTCGCAACCCACAGAAACAGTATTAAAGGCTCGGGGCATTAGGAAGGTTGAGAACCACTGCCTTAGACTATGCCTTTAAGACTTCTCATCACACTAGACTATTTTGAATGCTCAATAAAGTATCAAAAAAAATAAGTGCCAAAAATAATTTCAGATTCCAGGCAGAACTTGAAAAATTCTGAGACTTTTCTTACTACTCTTCTACTTCCTCAAAGTTTATTTATTTTTTACATTAAATAAGGAGGTTTATAGTAAGAGGATAGAATCATTTTTGATGAAATGGTTTAATAAGTCACAAATGTTTTTAAATAGAAGAAATCACACACACATACGTGCATGTACAAACCCACATCAAAGTATTTGACCAACTGCCCTAGCTGGCCAGCTGTGCTGTTTTAGTTGTAATGAAAGGGGAAGGAGGTAGAGATTGGATTCTGTGCTTCCTAGATCCATGGTCTTAGTCATCAGACACAAAGAGGATAGAACTCGGACTTTTCAAGTGATCTTTATGTTATTATATATTCTTATGAGATCTGTTCCTCTCAGGCCACCTAAAATACTGGATGTTTGGGATGTTGAATTATTTGACTGTAATTAGTACAATTAAAACCTTATTAAATGCATCAAATAGATTCAACCCTTCCACTTAGTCTGGTTTAAGAAAAATAGTTATAAAAAAGTATTGCTCGTTTGCAAGAGTTTAAAATTCAAGGATCGGCTCACGGTACAGGACAGGACATAAGAATAACAGGGAAGAAAAGGTTTCCTGAAGCCCCTTTGTAAAGTGTTTTTTAATTTTCATGCCTAGCAAGTGAAGCCTTCATCGGCTTTGGTTCTGGGAACAGTTTCAAGCCTAAGAAACACAATTGGAAACCTGCCGTGTTCCAGCCCATCCGGCGTTAGTAATTCAAACTGGATCCAAATGGAGCATCTCTCTTCCAAGAGCTCACTGGAAAAAAAAGCTCCTGATAAGAGATGAAACCCAGCCAATGCCACCTGGAGGGCCACACAATCCCCCACTGTCACCAGGTTTTCCAAGAGGTGGCCCAGGATACACTTCTTTTTGATGAATTCTCTCACAAGACCACACTTTGCCCCAATAGTCAGTTTCTGCACCACGCACAACCCAAGATAAAATTAGTCATAACCATAATCTTCTGGAAGCCGATATTTATTCGAAAGTTTTCTTGAGTATTTACAGTGACTATCACGTGCAGTGTAAGATCATGTATACACAAGCCCTGTCTTCAAGGAGCTTACCATAGACTTCAAACTATTACCTAAGCTTAGATTACTATATTTATAAACATTATCACAGCACTCATGCCAGGCATTTTAATGGGCAATGTGGCACAGACAAGTAAGTACGACTCTTTATTGTCAGGATTTTATCATCTAGAGAAGATGAGACACAGACAAAGAACTCCCATCTGACATAGTCTTTGCAGAAGTGGGAGGAGATATAACTTTCCAGGGAAAATAATGGTTTGGAAGCCATTCGAATATAAGGGAAAGCTGGGTCGTGCCAGGGAAAGAAATTTGAATCAATTATAAGCAGAAGCCAGCTGAGGAGGTCACAGTGGCATATTCCTTACCTTTTTAGGAAAAGTGCCTAAATCATATATTAATTTTTTGTCTTTAGAAATAAGAAAGTAAGTTTATAGACAATTTTGAGGGCAAGTTCCCCTATTTTAAAAATTAACTTATAGTTTACATACTATGAATTTCATCTTTTAAGTAAGTGTCCCAAGCTGGAAAAATGCATAGTCATATAACTAACCACCAAAACCTACCAAAAGAACATTTTCATCACTCTAGTAAATCCCTAAGCGTCTACCACTAAGTGATAGAATCACTTTATAATCAGCCTCTTCCCCTCACCTTAAGCACCAGTATGGCTATAGTATTGTCATACAGAGTTTTGTACAAATAGAATCAGACAGCATGGAGCCTTTTGCATCTGGCTTTTTTCATTACTATAGCTCATTTGAGATTCCTTCACATTCATGTGGTTTCATGTATTTGTAGGTGAATTCTTTTAAGTGTTAAGACATATTATGTTGTATGAACATATCACAATTTGTTTATCCGTTCACCAGATGAGGGATATTTGGGTTATTTCCAGTTTTATTTTTGTGGAAACATAAGTTTTTATTTCACTTGGGTAATACCGAGGAGTGGGATAGTTGGGCGCTATGGTAAGTGCACATTTAATGTTATAAGACTCTGCCAAACTGTTCCCCAAAACGGCTATTCCATTTTACTTTCCTGCCTTCATTGTCCACGTATGCCAACTGATCCACATCCTCACCAGGACGTGATCCCAGACACCTTTAATTTGAGGAGTGTAAGCCTATGAGCTCACTTTCAGGTGGAAAGATAGCAGAATCTCCTGATCTGGCCCACGGGTGTGCCAAGATCTAGGTAATTTAATGCATGACTCAAACAGTTTGGAATTTATTAAACATTTTGCCTGAACCCTCAGCATGCCATGCATGCTAGGCATACAAAAAGCATAAAAATGAATACCTTTATTCACAGAATCTTTTTTTATAACTTTTTTAAAATTTTATTTACAGCTTTTGGCTGGGGCTGGGTTTGAACCCACCACCTCCAGTATATGGGGCTGGTGCCCTACTCCTTAGAGCCACAGGTGCCTCCCACACAGAATCTTTTTTTTTTTTGAGACGGAGCCTCAAGCTATCCCCCTGGGTAGAGTGCCATGTCATCACACTCACAGCAACCTCCAACTCCTGGGCTCTAACAAGTCTCTTGCCTCCGCCTCCCAAGTAGCTGGGACCACAGGTGCCCGCCACAACACCCGGCTATTTTTTGGTTGCAGCCGTCATTGTTGTTTGGCGGGCCCGGGCTGGGGATTCGAACCGGCCACCTTAGGTGTACGTGGCTGGTGCCTTAGCTGCTTGAGCCACAGGCGCCGAGAGCCGGTTGAGCTATAGGCATCGAGCCACAGAATCTTTATTGTACTTTTTTCCAAGCTATATTCTGAGAAAAATTCTAAGAACTGTTTCAGTTATCAAATATGTTAAGGAATACACCTTTCTAGAAATTAGTGATGCATCTTAGCGTCAACAACTCTGAGAAGTGCTGGAATGAAGAAACTAGTTTAGCTGGTTTTTCTCTTTAGCATAATTTGGAAAACACTAATCTGTAGTTTCATTGAAGAGAAAACGCATACACATATGTACAGCTGATAGATGGGAATAGTAGTACCCGTCTCATGGGTTCAGTGAAACAAAATGTGACTAAGTATCTGGTTCAAGGTCTGCTGTACAGTAGATATGCTCAGTAAATATAAGCTAAGATTGAAGAAGGAAAGAGAAAAGAAATATCAAAATGCGGAACAGAGGAGAAAAGGACAATGATAATGGCACTGGTTTGTCGGGCACCTGTCTGTGCCCGTTGTTATGCTGTGCTTTTCACGTGTTCCACCTCGCCTCCTTCTCACGGTAACCCTAGGAAATTAGGCACTGCCATTGTCCCCAGGTCACACAGAAATAATGGTCAGATTCAGAATTCAAACCCCCATTTGGGTGAGTCCTAACTAAACTCTTAATCTCTTCCTTCTTCCTCTCCCAAGACTAGGAGTGCTGCAGGGGGTTGCAGTAAGAGAGGAGGGGGTGCGCGAATGGTTCACCCTTGTAATGACAAGGGTGGGGAGTCAGTCTCTGGCATTATGGCCACCATTTCCCTTAGGGGTCATGAGACAGTCTTAGGTTCCAAGCCTTGTGTTAGCTCCAGAGCAGTACTGCCACCTCTGGAAACTTTCCTGCCTGCTTGGTTGACTTTAAGTGGAGGCCTGGCAGTTTTTCTCAGGTCAGACGATCCTCACCTTTCTTTGAACTGGGCCACCAAATAAAATCTGACTGATCTCCACCATCTACAGAGCTAGAGTTTTGCACTGTTGTTCCAGGGCTGCTGATGGACATTCAGCTGTGGTTCTGGGTGTGGATGGACCATGGCACAGAGCTGGAGTGGGTCTTCCTGTTTGGATGGACGCTCGTCACACATGGCATTTGTTAAATATTCCATTCTTTCCTGATGGATTTGTAATGTCCTGGCTCTCACTTAACAATTTTTCTTATATTTATGAGTCCATTTCTGGACTCTCTATTCTATTCTGTTGATCTATTCATTTCCTCCAACACCAATTCACATTTTTAAATTACAGTGGCTTATAAATCATCGCATACCTGGGAGAATTATTCCCTCTATCTTATCTTCTTTTTTTCCAGAAATACATTAGGTATTTTTGAACGTATATCCTTCTACATGAGTTTTAAAGTGAGTCTTTTTCAAAAGTTAGCAGCAGAACACTTTTGACAAAAATCATCTGTGGTCTAGCAACATACAAAAAAAAAATATTTATACCAGATGGGGGGGTCTCTGTTTATGACCTTTAATCCCATCTTTCAGCCCCTAAAATCTTTCATTTCCCAAAGTCCCACCACTAGACTTCTAAGGCTTCACTGAACATGGAAAGTTAAAGCATTTAAGCCAGTGAATGACTCATAGAGGGAGTTTCCAGCCTACATAGACAGCAGGATCAGGGAAGAAGATGGGCGGACAGATAGGGCTGATACATAGTAACCCAGCCCATTTTTGCAAGTTTTTCCTAATACCATCCTTGACTGACATCCAACAATTGAAAAACTTTCTAAGTAACCCTTTGTAAAGTTTGTTCACAGGAAAACATAGGTTTGGCTCCATTATGACTCAGTGAAGAAAGTCCAGTCTCCCACATAGATAAAGAATTTCTGAGATGGCAAACAATTAAAAGCTGGCTTTTGTCCTTGGAAGACAGACTAGTAGGATTTTTACATTGTAAAAATCTCTTAGATCACACTCCATCCCTATCAGAGGACCATTACTACACAAGCAAGATGATCACCAGTTAAAAGGTAATTTCCTGAAATATTCTCATGTGGAAAAAAATGAAAATCCACAGTCCTTCAAAAAGATTTTTTTCTTGATCTTTAAAGAATTGTTTCAGTTTTCACTTCCCTAGCAGATGTTCTAAATTTCACCTTTGGACTACAATGGAAAATTGATCCACTTAAAAATGTAAAATTCAGTTAAAAATGTGTAGAATATAGCAAGTGGGTCCTGGGAAGGGAGCACCTCTGACTTCGTGGGTTTCCTTCCTGTGTTATTCAGATGCTATAAATCTGGTGAAGAACAGCACCGTCCTGGATGTGATGATGACATTTTTATAAGCTTTTCCTTTTTAAACTAAATGCCCCCGTGTTGGGAATAAATGAAAATAAGATGCTACTATTGTTAAGATCTGGCAAATTATTACGTATTTAAAGAAGTACTGGGGCACAAGAAAGGATGCAGCAATGCGTCCCCTCTTACTCTGGCTTTTATTTTCAGGACATATAATTCTTTCTTTATTTCTCCCTTCTTTATTTTAACTCTATTGCGTAGGTATCAGATGTTGCTGAGCACTTCATTATTTTTTCCCAGAAGAAAAAACTTACAAATATATGCTTGTTCATTTTTATTTCCTTCCTTTTTTTTTGAGACAGAGTCTCAAGCTGTGGCCCTGGGTAGAGTGCTGTGGTGTCATAGCTCACAGCAACCTCAAACTCTTGGTGTCAAGTGATTCTCTTGTGTCAGCCACCTGAGTAGCTGAGACTATAGGTGCCCGCCACAATGCACAGGTGTTTTTAGAGACATAGTCTTATTCTTGCTCAGACTGGTCTTGAACTCGTGAGCTCAGGCAATCTACCCAGCTTCTCAAAGTGCTGGAATTACAGGAGTCAGCCACCACAGCTGGCCCATTAATTTTTCCCACAAACATTTACTGAGTACTTACTATGTGCCAGAAACTTTGCTAACCACTGAGGATGCAAGACTTAAAAGCTAGTCATAGGCTTCCATGGAATTTAATGTTTAAAGGGGATGACAGACAATTAATTAAATTGGAGGGCAGGCCTGATGTGTGCCGTGATCAGTGTATTTCAGGCAACAAAACGAAGGGACCTAACATAACTTCCAGGGGAAGTGGCATTTAAACTAAACCTCAAAGGCCAAGTAAGAATTATCCAGGTGCATAAAAGAAGAAAATATGGTGAAATATTTCTGAGAGAGAAAGAAGAGACTTTCAGACAAGAGAGTAGCATACGTAGAGGTGCTAGGGCACATGATAGCATGCATGTTTTAAATAAGCAGATATGTGAGTAAAAAGATTATTTTCAAAACTTTTAAGGTCCAGAACAAAGGATCTAAGACTTATCTCCACTTTTATACTTACTCTATCTGATCGATCTCCCTAACTTTGGTCAAATAATAAATAGAAAGAGATACAGACAGCTAGACATCCCCGGGCCTCATTAGTATATATCCATTCCGTGTCTAGGAATGCAGCCGTGGCCCAGGGATGTCTAGTTGTCTATGAATGGACTTATCTACATACAAGGCCCAGGGATATCTAGTCAACTAGACAACTAGACGTCCTGGTTTCATTTGTATATAAGTCCATTCATAGACAACTAGACTTCCCCAGACCTCCTTTGTATGTAAGTCCATTCAGGCAAAATGAAGAGCAATGAGTAAGAATTGACTCCTCCCCTCCCTCTCCCTCCCAGCCCTCCCGAGACTCAGGACATCATCTTTAGAAGTATTCCTGCTTGGGTCTTCACTCCCCAGGTCTGAGTTCGACTACCCTCTCTGGGGTCCCACTGCACCCAGTTCTTCTCTCTGTCAGAACACCTTGCACCCTGTGTTTATTTTCCATATCATTCCTGTGCTCAATTCTAAAGTCCTTAAGGTCAGTGATAAGTATAAAGGAGAGTGGGGGGACTTTGGAATCAGAGTGTCCTATGTGGAAGTCACAGCTCAGCCAGGCATTGTGTAGTCTTGAGAATGTGCTTCCTGCTCTGACACTCAGCTTTCTCATCTCCAAAAGCAGGACATGTAATCACCTATCCTCTGAGAATTGTTTTGTATATTAGAAAATGATGTACATGAAGTGCTTGTCACAGCGCCTAGCTCACATAGCATTCTATAAAAATCTGTTGCATGAGTAACTAAATGAAGGGATGGATAAAAAAATGTAAGTTTTATTCACAGGATTATTTGCCCAGAGCTTTCTTTAGCATGTAGCCATTCAATGACCAAAGTCTCCATCTGCTCTATCCTGGGTATTGTCACCAGGGGTACAAATATCCTTTCAACAGGTACAGATGCAAATAGCCTCAGTTGCTACCTGAAATATATAGTGCCTTATTTCACTTTCCATAAATTCACCTTCCTGTACTTCCTGTAGGTAGAATAGTATACTTCCTGCAGTGTTATCTATCTGTTTGTTCACTTATTCATCCATTTATGAAACATTTATTAAGTACCTCCTGTATGCCAGTGACTGCAATAGGTATTAGCAATAGTGAAGATCTGATGAGACGTCTGTGATGTCCTTTTTCCCCCGTGGCCACCCGGAGGCCATCTCATCCCCACCTCATCTCGTATCTGTTGTGCTCCTATATCATCTCTCCTCCCCTTCTCCCTGTCTACTAGATACAGATACAAAGATATTCTTACATATCCTGTTTAAGTTTAGTCATATGTGCTGAGCTCACAGATTACAAAAGGAAGACTCTTGAACACCACCAAAATGAAACTCTGTACACAAGGTTATGTAAAGACTAGGGGGATTGGGCGGCACCTGTGGCTCAGTGAGTAGGGCACCAGCCCCATAGACAGAGGGTGGTGGGTTCAAACCCAGCCCCAGCCAAACTGCAACAAAAGAATAGCCGGGTGTTGTGGCAGGAACCTGTAGTCCCAGCTACTCTGGAGGCTGAGGCAGGAGAATCACCTAGGCCCAGGAGTTGGAGGTTGCTGTGAGCTGTGACGCCACAGCACTCTACTGAGGGCAATAAAGTGAGACTCTGTCTCTTAAAAAAAAAGACTAGGGGGAGATGTATCCCCTGCCTTGCCTGTGCTACTGACTGTGTAAACTGCCCCTGAAGTAAGGGGGTCCATCAGCCACATACATGTTTGTGTCAGTAACTCTTAGTGGTGTCAGTAACAAGATGAGAGACTTAAAATGATGGCCAAGATCCAAGTCAGACCTAAATAGTGTCTCTCTTGGGTGGTTCCTATGGCTTCAAAGTACAAACATATTGGTGTTTTCCAGCTATGTCATGAGCCTGCGCCAGCCTTCTGCTCAGAATGAGGGCCCACTTCCCTTTTCATTCAGGAGACATTTACCCAGGGTGCACACACACTGCCGACTGCAGTATGATTCTTCCCCTTAGCCTAGTGGGGGAGGAGCAGATCATGGCAGTGTAGTCCACGTGGCGACTAAGACCCAGCAGTTGTTTGTTTGTAGTCTGGCTGGTGCTTGTCACTCAGCCTCTCAGAGGCCTAATTTCCTCATCTGTAAAGTGGGCACAATAGCAGCATTAACTCCCAAAACCCCATGCTGGAAATCCAGTGAGTTCTTTTCTTTTTCTTTCTTTCTTTTTTTTTTTTTTTAGACAGAGTCTCATTCTGTGTTCTGGGTAGACTGCCCTGGTGTCAAAGCTCACAGCAACCTCAAATTCCTAGGCTTAAGCGACACTCTTGCCCCAGCTTCCCCAGTAGCGAGGACTTACAGGTGCCCACCATAACACGTAACTAGTTTTCTATTTTTAATAGAGTTAGGGTCTCATTCTTGCTCAGGCTGGTCTCAAACTCATGAGCTCAGGCAATCCACCCACCTCAGCCTCCCAGAGTGCCAGGATTACAGGTGTGAGCCACTGCACCTTCCTGAGATCTTCTTATGATACCTGGAATTATGAGCCCCTAGTCAGTGTTCCCCGGGGTTTGTTAGTCCTTTGCTTTCATGGTGTTTATTATGAGAGGCTAATCATGGAGTCCTGAACAGAGCTCTGTGGGAGCAGGGAAAGGTTATGACCAACTGATGCAGGCAAGGGTTCCCAAGGTGCTTCAGAGCTGAATCTGGAAGGCTGAGCTGGAGAAGAGCGGGAGAAGCAGAATGACAGACATGTAAGGTTATGAAAATACTAGAATGATTCATGAAAGCCCTGTAAGGTACATGGGAGACAGAGCTGCCATGGAGAGGGCTGGGAATCCCCTCTGTAGTCTACAGAAAGTCAAAGGGGTCTTCTAAGAAAGAAGGAAGAGGCTCGGCGCCTATAGCTTAACCGGCTAAGGTGCCAGCCACGTACACCTAAGGTGGCGGGTTCAAATCCCCAGCCCGGACCCGCCAAACAACAATGACGGCTGCAACCAAAAAATAGCCGGGCGTTGTGGCGGGCGCCTGTGGTCCCAGCTACTTGGGAGGCAGAGGCAAGAGACTTGCTTGAGCCCAGGAGTTGGAGGTTGTTGTGAGCTGTAATGCCACAGCACTCTACCCAGGGGGATTGCTTGAGGCTCTGTCTCAAAAAAAAAAAAAAAAAAAAAGAAATGGAAAGCCTAAAAACACAGCTTGAGACAGATGACAGAGGTTTTTTGTTGTTGTTTTATTTTTGAGATGAAGTCTCACTTTATTGCCCTGGCTAGAGTACAGTGGAATAATCACAGCTCACTGCAACCTCAAACTCCTGAGCTCAAGTGATACTTCTGCCTCAGCCTCCCAAGTGACTAGGACTACAGGCACATGCCATCACATCTGGCTAATTTTTTTATATTTAGTAGAGATGGGGTCTCACTCTTGCTCAGGTTGGTCCTGAATTCCTAACCTCATGTGATATTCCCGCCTTGGCCTCCCATAGTGCTAGAATTATAGGCATGAGCCATTGGTTCTGGCCAACAAAGGGCTATTAATGTGGCACCACAAAACTAGACAGCCAATGAATGGTTTTAAGAGAATGACATAATACACTAGTATAAAGTATAAAAACTTATACTTTGGAAAATGCAGTCTAATTCGAATACAGAGGGCATGTTGGAGGGGGAGGACCCAGAAATAGACCAGTAACTGAGGAAAGAAATATGAGGAGTTATGGCTTGAAGGTGAAGAATGAAGCAGTCTGATGGTCCTTTCCGGGGAACACACCATTTTAAGCTGCCTACCCAGAAAGTAAGAAGAGGAGGCCCACGCACCCTAGCCAGTGCTGCAGTCACTTCTGTTTGCTCTTGCCGTAGCAACTCCCCGTCTAGGCGACTTGACTCCAAGGCTTCCCGAAGAGTGATCAGTTCACTGAGTGATTCTGACTGCTTGGCTTCCAGGCCCACCAGCATCTCCTGACTTAAGATGGGAAGGAGAGGAGTCTACAGGAAGTCTTAGGGACTGGCTATGACCCAAACGGTAACAGGAATATAATTACCTTTGCTATGCAACAGAATGAGGAAGGTCTCCAAAAACTGATAAGGAAAGATCTCTAAGGCATATCAAGTGAAAAAAAGCAAGGTATAGAATCGTATATATAATGAACTACCTTTTATGCAAGAAAGGAAGAATATATGCTTATATTTGCATAAAGTAGTACTGGTAACATAAACAAGAAATCAATTAATACTGCCCAAGCATAGTGGCTCATGCCTGTAATCCCAGTACTTTGTTTGGAGATGGAGTCTCATTTTGTCACCCTTGATAGAGTGCAATGGCGTCATAGCTCACAGCAACCTCAAACTCTTGGGCTCAAGTAATCCTTTTGCCTCAGCCTCCCAAATAGCTGAGACTACAGGCACCTGCCACAACACCCAGCTATTTTTTAGAGACAGGGTCCTGCTTTTGCTCAGGTTGGTCTCAAACCCCTGAGCTCAGGTGATCCACCTGCCTTGGCCTCTCAGAATACTAGAATTATAGGCATGAGCCACTGCGCCTGGATAATCCCAGTACTTCGGGAGGCCAAGGCAGGAGGACTGCTTGAGGCCAGGAGGTTGAGACCAACCTGGGCAATATAGCAAGATTCTGTCTCTACAAAAAATATTTTAAAAATTAGCTGGACAGGGTGGCACATGTCCATAGTCCCAGTTACTCAAGAGGCTGAGGCAGCAGAATCACCTGAGTCCAACTTGGCTCTGGGTGTAATCAACTATGATCATACCACTGCACCCCAGCCTCAGTAACAGGGCAAGACCCTTTCTCTAAAAATTAAAAAAATAATAAATAATGATTAGGCTCGGTGACCCTAGCACAGTGGTTATGACACCAGCCATATATACTGAGGCTGCTGGGTTCGAACCCAGCCTAGGCCAGCTAAACAACAATGACAACTACAACAAGTAGCCTGTAGTCCTGGCTACTTAGGAGGCTGAGGCAAGAGAATCACTTAAGCCCAAGAGTTTGAGTTTGCTGTGAGCTATGATGCCACAGCACTCTACCAAGGGTGACAAAGTGAGACTCTGTCTCAAAAAAATAAAAAAGAAAAGGGAAAAAAAGATTACCTATATAAGGAAGGGAAATGGGATGAAGAAAGTGCAAATGGGAATGAGACTTCTCTGTGTATACCTTTAAAATAGTTTTAACTTTTGAATCATACAATTATATTATCAAGTGAACAAATTTAAAAATATATAATCATCTCTGCAGATTGTCTGCTCTACCCTCTGGTACATGTGATACTGCTCCTAGTACAAGTCATGACACATATGTCAGTCCTTCAAGTTTCTACTTTTCAGGCCTACAAGGCATGTGCCAGGAAGGAGGGCAAATATGAAGTAAATATGAAGTAAATACATTACCAAATATGAAGTAAATACATCCATGCTCCCAGTTATTTATTTGTTTTTCTGGGATAGTGTCTTGTTCTGTTGTCTAGGCTAGAGTGCAGTGACATCATCATCACTCACTGCAACCTCAAATTCCTGGGCCCAAGTGATCCTCCTGCTTCAGTCTTCAGAGAAGCTGAGCCTACAGGCACATACCACTACACCTGTTGATTTTTTGGCTGGGTCTGTCTAAGTTGTTCAGATTGGTCTCAAGTCTTGGCCTCAAGTGATCCTCTTGCCTTGGCCTCCCAAAGTGCAGGGATTACAGGTATGAGCCACCATGCCTGACACCTGCTCCCAGTTATTAAAGATATGCCAGTATACCAGGTTCTACGTTGGCATTTTCCAAAACACTGCTCTAATTTTCCCAACAATCCTTCAAGGTAAGTATTACCCACCATATTTTACAAATAATATAATCTTTCTAAATGATAGAGCCATAATTCAAACCAAGCTTTTGTTCAGCTCTAAAATCTTTGCTGCTTCTGTGACATCATATAGGGGAATTTACTGATTAGCTAGGTCCTTTTACTTTGGATTTCCCTTTTTTGAGACAGAGTTTCACTCTGATGCCCTAAGTGCAATGGCATCATTTTAGCTCACTGCAACATGAAACTCCTAGGCTCAAGCAATCCCCCTGCCTCAGCCTCTCAAGTAGCTGGGGTTACAGGTGAGTACAACCATGCTGGCTAATTTTTTCTATTTTTGGTAAAGATGAGGTCTCGCTTTTACTCAGGACAGTCTTGAATCCCCAAATGAGTTCAAGCAATACTCCTGCCTCAGCCTCTGAGTGCTAGGATTATAGGCGTGAGTCATTGTGGTAGGCCTGGATTTCCACTCCCCCCCCCTTTTTTTTAAATTAAATCATAGCTGTGTATATTAATGCAATCATGTGGTACAATGTGCTGGTTTTATATACAATTTGAAATATTTTCATCAAACTGGTTAACATAGCCTTCATCGCATCGTCTTAGTTCATTGTGTTAAAACATTTGTATTCTCCATTTAATGGATTTCCCTTTCTTGACCAGCTTATTTCCCACAACTTTCTGGTATAAATCTTACTTTTTAGCTAGCCCCAAACATACCATGAACCTTGCAGCTCCTTTTCTTTGCTGGGCTATTCCTTTAGCCTTTCTGCTGTTCTTTACCAGTCTAATCAGGTTAAGACCAAAGCCCATCCCTTAGTCTGTAAAGCTTTTCCTGGATGTCAGTAACTGTTACTCCTATGTTCCCAAATGACCTGGCCTGAAGCTCTATTTAGCTCATACTTTATCTGGCCTCATGTCACAGTTGTTTACTTGTCTGTCTTCTCCAATAGACTGCTAGGTCCTTGAGATCAGGGCCTGTGTCATAATCATTTCTGTATTCCCCATAGTGCCTCATCCCTATGGGTTTGGCTCAGCAGTCTTTCTTGACTTTTCTAGAACTTTCTGTATTTGTCCTTCTGCAAAGGAAGAAGCAATAAGCTAATCTGAACCCACTACATGCCAGGCTTCTGGGTACACTCCACTTTCCAGTAGAAGGGAGTAGTTAGGGGAGGGTGTGCAATGAAGGAAGGCCAGCCCTAGTGAGGAGATGGTTTACTTACAGGCGTTCCCGCTCCCGGACAGCCAGGTGCAGCTCTTCTTGCTGCTCCTCCTTCTCACCCTGAGCGGAGTCCCCCTGCAGCTGAAGCTCCATGTTTGTCCTTCGCAGGCGCCACGCCTCCTGCTCCAGCACCTCCAGTTGCTGCTGCAGCTCTTCCCTGGCCTTCTGTAGGAGCTCTCGCTCCCTGGAAGATGGAGATCAGAGAGCAGAAATCATGGGACCTAAAATCTCTGCTGGAAGCAGACATCACAGAGTCAAAAGTGCCTGTTTCTTTTCAATATCCCACCTTTCCTTTCAAGTGAGGAACCATTCTTTTATAATCACAAAGACCCAGGACACAAAAATTTGTTGGGCAGAAACAGCAGAACACAAAGTAAAGTAGCCCTGAACAGCCCCAGGTCTCAGGGAAAGCAGGATCAGCCAACCAAAAACCTGATGAAGTGGGAAAATGGCTGGATGAGGACTGGGAACAGGGGTGGAAGGGTGGGATGACATCCCATCTGCTCACTTGCTGAGAGAGTCCACCTCTCCTTGGAGGTCCACAGTCTGCCCTGCCAGAGTATCCCGCTCCCCAGTGAGCTTCTGCAGCCGCTGTCTCAAGGCTTTGCCCTCTTCCTCCCACTGATTATGCTGCTGCTGCAAGCAGCTCACAGCCTCTTGGCAGCCTGAAAGCTGCTGGCTTAGGTCCTATGGAAGGAAAGCAATAGATACCAGATGCTGAGCAAGAAGGAAAGGGCAAAGGAGGGATGTCAAGGGGATGGACACGGAGGTTAGGGGCTGGTGCTACAGGGTAAGTTGAAACTAGAGACGTTACCAGTTGAGAAGACAGAGGACCAGAGGTTATTAGGCTTCTGTGGCTCTGAGTCTTAGAGTTCATCATCTCCAAATATACAGTGGCATTAGGGGATGGTAAGTATACCTGGGACCCTCAGAGTTGAGGAACATGTACCTATCCATATTCTCCTGGGCTCTGTTCTCCAGTCTTTGAATGGTGCTATACAAAGACTACATGCAAAATGAAGCATGCCACTGGCACAGAAAATGTGCTGGTTATTCATAAGGACAACTGGGCTGACATAGAGATTCTTTTGGATAGTGACAAAATAACTGACAATTTGTCAACAAAGAGAATGGGGCACTCCAGGCTAGGGAGGTACCTGGAGCACAAATAAATTTAGACACCCACTCCTCATAACTAAGGATGAATACTGTGAGTTCTCACCTGTACAGCCTGGCGTCTCTGAGTCAGCACCGAACGCACCAGAGTAAGAGTCTTGTCTGGAGCCTGGGAATCAAACTGGGAGAAGCCACTAGAGTTCAATTCCAAAGAATTCTTGTGACCAGAGCCTTGGGCCATATTGTCCCCTTCTTCCATCATGACCTGAAACCCAACACAGTGGGGTCACCACCCTACTGATCAAGTGCTAGTGTCCATACACTACAGCCTGGACAAATCTGACATTTTCCTTCTTAGGTCCTCTTCCTAAAGGTAATGAAGAGTATATCTGAGAGCAAAAGAGGCTGGTTCCTTTTTTGAGGACAGGACAGAAGGACAGGCTATTGAGGTAGCAAACACCAGATTCCAGCTCTGCCTAAGAATTACAGCTGGCAATAGGAAAGAAGCCTGGCCCACCAGACAGTGATCAAACAAGAACCTCCTAGGGTTCTAATCTTCAAACATACCTGGAAAACACACTCCCATAAGACCCTAAGCTCAAACACCCTAGAGACTAGAAATCTAGGCACGACTGAGAGGATACAAAGACCTGGGGAGAGGAATGAGACATGCACAGGAGGCTTTCCAGTACCTGGGTTATATCCTTGATCACCTGCTGTAAAGACAACTTCTCCTCCTGGACATTTCTACTAAGAGATGCTTCATGTTCCATTAATTCTGCATGATTTGTCTCCTGAACAGGGAACACAACAGAACCTCAGAGCAAACTCTCAAAAGAGGACTTATAATTCCAAACCCCCCAAAGTCTCATTCTATCTGTTCTGTTAGCTCTACTTTTTCCTTAACCACATATGAATGCTACTTGTTGTCAAAGGAGTCTAAAGACTGTGACATGTGGTGATTAAAAGATTTTAGATAAAATGATTACAACTTCTAAATTGGACTGCCTAGATTAGAATTCTTGATCTGTTATTCATTAGCTTGGTAATTTAGGCAAATGCTTCTTTGAACTTCCTTCTCTTTAAAACAGGAAGAATTAACAGCAACTACTTCACATCTTGAAGCTTAAATGAAAAAAAAAATGCATGTAAACTACTCAACATAGCGCCTGACATGAGGCAAACGTTCAACAACTGTAAGCTGTTACTGGGTGGGGTATGGCTGCTATATCTGCACAGTAAAGTGGTGCTTGAGACCTAAGGCTGAACAAGAGGCACCTCTAGCCCTGAAGCTAGAAATAATCTTGAAAACTCAAGATTTCCTTTCTTCCTTTGTATCCTATTTGTGTTAGTGAAAGCCTAAAGACATAGACCAGCAGCTATGTTTTATTTGGCCTATATAACATTCATAAATTGAAAATTTTTAAATACAAATATTTAAATATTTCTGGCTTCTTTCAAAAAGTTAACATATGGGCCACCTCCAGCCCCTATTCCTACATGGCAACAATTCACTGAAGTTGATGCCTCCTCTGGATGAGACAGTTAGTCCCTACCACTCTTCCTGGTATCCTTTATACTGAGATTAAGTGTCCCCTGCAGTATTGAAAACTAAATTGGATGCACTGGAAAAGCAGGATTCTTACAACTGAACCTACTTTGTTCATTTACACCACCTGACCCTGTCGATATTTGAATTGGCAAATTCCTAATAAAAAATAATCAAAAAAATCACAAACAAGTCTGGCTCCCTGTTGATCCCAGCTTAGATGAGAAGACTAGGGGTGTGCATATGGATGGGGGTTGGGAGGTAAGATCTGAAAATTCATGAAGATAAAAGGAAACATGGAATCAAGCCAGAGGTTCTAAAATCCAACCTTGGAGAGAATCCTTTGGATAACACCCCTGGCAGATGTTAAGCTACTGACCAAAACCTCACTGCTTCACAAAACAGACTGCTCAACTATTGAACAGCTCTAGCTGGGAGACAAACTCTACTACCCTATAACTTCAAGCCACTGACTTTGGTTTTTCCCTAGAAAACATTAAATGAGTCAACTGTCTTTTTCCTATTGTCAGTTCTCCAGATATGTGAAGACAGCAATCACGTTGTCTTCAGGGACCTTCAAAGGGCCTCAAGCCCTTTCTTCTCCAGGCTAAACACTGCAATATGCTCTTCAGTTATTTCCCATATAACCAGGTGGAGAGGTTTTTAATCTCTCCACCATCCACTTTCTAGTGACTTGCTAATTTATCAATATGATTCTTTTTTTTTTTTTTTTTTTTTTTGAGACGAAGCCTCAAGCTATCCCCCTGGGTAGAGTGCCATGGCATCACAGCTCATAGCAACCTCCAACTCCTGGGCTCAAGCGAGTCTCCTGCCTTAGCCTCCCAAGTAGCTGGGACTACAGGCGCCCGCCACAACGCCTGGCCATTTTTTGGTTGCAGCCATCATTGTTGTTTGGCGGGCCTGGGCTGCGGATTCGAATCCGCCACCTTAGGTGTATGTGGCTGGCGCCTTAGCCGCTTGAGCCACAGGTGCTGAGCCACAAATAATAATTTTAATTTCGAGCTCACTTTGAGAAAGAAGTCTATATGACCAACTGTAGTGGTCACTGGAGCCTGAATGTCATTCTCACCTCGTGTGACACAGCATCACCTTTGGTAGACATCAGGGGCTGCATCTGTTTTGTCCATCATAGTGTCCTTAGCAGGTTGCTTGGGACCTGGTACATGGGGCCCATGACAGTCTATAAAGTATGATTATCACTAGCAGGATGACAGAAAATGTGATACAAGGGGAAAAGTGTTCCAAAGGGCAGGCTTGCTCACATCACCCACACAGCTGAACACGTGTGTGCACTAAATTGATCGAAGGCTTCTTGGAAGTAATGAGCGCAGTTCGAAATTCCTGCAGGGTCCGTCAGGGCCTGAGGATAAGGATAGGCTATGGGTCATGGCTGGCATTGTCCCGGGGCTGGCCAGGTCCTGGGAGTGGTCTATCTGCTGGTGTCTTTATACCCATAGCCACCCTTCTCAGCTTGCTTACAAATCTTTGCTGCTTACAGTGGAAAAGGGGAGTGTCTCTGCCTGGGGAGGAGGCAGGAAGGGACCACTGGTTTATGTTTAGGGTCTTGCTGTCTGATTGGGAGCTTACTTGTTCCTTAATATTTTGCACCTTTGACCGCACTGTCATTTTATTTTATTTTATTTTATTTTATTTTATTTTATTTTATTTTATTTTTGAGACGGAGCCTCAAGCTATCCCCCTGGGTAGAGTGCCATGGCATCACGCTCACAGCAACCTCCAACTCCTGGGCTCAAGCGAGTCTCCTGCTTCTGCCTCCCAAGTAGCTGGGACTACAGGTGCCTGCCACAACGCCCGGCCATTTTTTTTTTTTTTGGTTGCAGCTGTCATTGTTGTTTGGCGGGCCAGGGCTGGGGATTCGAACCCTCCACCTTAGGTGTATGTGGCTGACGCCTTAGCCGCTTGAGCCACAGGCACCGAGCCTGCACTGTCATTTTAGAATTAAAGATTTCCAATAGAAAAACTTAGCAGTTCACAATATACTATTTTCCTTTTTTTGAGATTATGAAAAAAAGGTTTTTAAAAAGATTAGGTTTTGTTATGTTGTTTAGGCTGGTCTTGAACTCCTTGGCCTTAAACAATCCACCCATCTCAGCCTCCAGAGTAGCTGGGATTATAGGCATGAGCTGCTATGCCTAGCTGTTTGCTTATTTTTCTTTCTTTCTTTTTTGAGACAGAGTCTCCTTATGTCACCCTCAGTAGAGTGCTGTGGTGTCATAGGTCACAGCAACCTCCAACTCTTGGGCTTAAGCGATTCTCTTGCTTCAGCTTCCCAAGTGGCTGGGACTACAGGTGCTTGCCACAATGCCCAGCTATTTTTTGGTTGTAGTTGTGTCATTGTTTGGCAGGCCTGGGCTGGGTTTGATCCTGCTAGCTCTGGTGTATGTGGCTGGTGACCTAGCTGCTGAGCTATAGGTGATGAGCCTGCCGGGCTGTTTTCTTTTTTAAAAAATTATTTAATTTAGGCTCAGCACCTGTGGCTCAAGTGGCTAAGGTGCCAGCTAAGGTGGTGAGTTCGAATCCAGCCCTGGTCCACCAAACAACAGTGATGGCTACAACCAAAAAATATCCAGGCGTTGTGGCGGGCGCCTGTGGTCCCAGCTACTTGGGAGGCTGAGGCAGGAGACTCACTTGAGCCCAGGAGTTTGAGGTTGCTGTGAGCTGTGATGCCACAGCACTCTACCCAGGGGGACAGCTTGAGGCTCTGTCTCAAAAAAAAAGATTGAATTTATATTTTTCAAGGGAGTGGATGGGAGGGAGGGTGATTGGTGGGGTCACCTCTATGGTTTATTTTACAAGGGTACAAGTGAATCTTTCTAAAAGCAGAGTATGAACATTTTAACTCAATAACTAGGAAAATGACGTGAAGGTTACGTTGACCAGTTTGATGAGAGTA
>CAUYTI010039881.1:0-11034 GCA_963575145.1 Galago senegalensis
TGTACACAGCTATCATTTAATAAAAAAATAAAATAAAAAGAATGGAAGAAAAAATATCCAATGTACACAGCCCTATTATGAAACTAATTTATAGCTTTCATATGAAAGCTGTAACCTAATTATAGCCTAAGAATATGGGGAAGGGGGAGGGAAGGGGAGTGGGGCAGATGGGTGGAGGGAGGGTGATTGGAGGGATCACCTCTATGGTTTGTCTTACAGGGGTACAAGTGAATCTTTCTAAAAGTAGAGTATAAATGTCTTAACACAATAACTAAGAAAATTGACACAAAGTCTGTGTTAACCAGTTTGATGAAAATATTTCAAATTGTATATGAAAACACCACACTGTACCCCATGATTACATTAATGTACACAGCTATGAGTTAATAAAAAAAAAAAGAGCAGAGGGCAGAAGAAACTGGCCACCAATAAGGCATTAGGACTGATGTTTACTGTACTACAGACTTCCATTTAAACCATACATAAAACACAGACAGGAGCATTGTAACGCCACAGGCTGCGCTGTAGTTCACCCCAGATGTCCTGCCATCTTTCGGCCCAAGAAATCCCCTTTCTACGTAACATCACGTATTTAAATCAATCCCATTACAATGCCAACTTTGCTCTTTTCCTGACCGTCTCTCTCGCTAGCAACATTGGAGCGATTCCACCGTCCTAACTTCGCAGAGCCCATGGCAGCGCATCTCAAAGTGGAGACCCTGCAGGCCCAGGTCAGGAAGGGCAGGGCAGCCCCAGCCGGGAGTCTGGGCTAAGCAAGACGCCAAGCACAAGGTCGCCTCTGTAGTTGATCATTTTTTTTACTCCCTGCTCCTCTGAAGCGAATGTAGCTTTCAGGGACGCCTCAGGCGAAAGTGAGTGAATGTCATTTGAGTCAAAAAGAGGATACACACAAGCTCGCTCCTGGTCGCTCACCTATTTAATGCCCCAGTGAGAATGTATGAAAAGCGGGGCCTCCTTGGACCAGATCTACATTTTAATAGGAAGGAAGGTGGCTGAGGGGGCCGTCAGCCATGCTGGAAGTGTAACCAGAAGGAATGGCCAACACGGAGAAGGCACTTCTTCCCGGGACACCAGGTGAAGTTTGGGGGGAAATCCCCTGATGCACAGTAAAAGCAAGCGGCAGGACTCTGGAGCTGCTCACCTGGACACTGGGCCACCCTGTCAGCTGATCCATTTGTGTTTGCCTTGCTCTTCTGTCTCCCGCTCCCAGGAAGGGACGGCGTTGGGTGTCTGGCACGCTGCTGACACTCAACAAACAATATTAATCCTCCTCATCTGACAGACTGAGGCCTGCACAGGAAACTAACAGACAAGGTTTCATCTGTCCTTCCTGCCTGGAAGGGGCATTCCTACTTATTTGGACAACTGTCACCCACCTGGGCCATGGACCAGGCTGAGCTCTCCACTCCTCGCCTCCCTCACTTCCCTGTGTGTAAACATGTGACTGGACAGAGGTGGGACTTCTTGGCCTCTTTCCTGGCCAGCATTGCACACACATGCCTATTCTTTCCCTCTTTAGATAATAAACTCCTTGTGTGCAGAGACTGTGCCATTTACACATTAGGAACCTTCCCAGGGCACCGCATAGGATGTGCCTTAATCCTATTTAGTTTAAGTGCCCAGGAATGACACGAGAACAGCAGAACGGCCCCAAACTTAAAGGACACGTCACAGCAGGGACAATACACACCACATGACCTGTTCTGAAGACAAGGCAATGTGCACCAAACCAAAAATCAATGACTTGAAAGTGACTCCGAATGTTCCTTCTTTTCCAGACTCTGCTGTCCCTGATGCCTGAAACCTCGGCCACTCTGACAGTCCAATGACGAGTGGCTTCATAAATAAATATCTGCCAAGGAGGCATGAAAGGAAATTTAGACAGCCTGTCCCCAGCGGAGGTCACAGTTTAGGCAAACAAGGATATATGCAAATGAAGAGATAATACTCCAAAGACGCAGTAATGCCGCCATAGGTACAACAAATTAAAAGGTCTGGGGCTCAGAGGATGAGAGGAAGTCTTGGGGTGAAGGCTGGGTGCTGGGATGTGCTTGGTCAGAAGGGTGTGACCTGTGACTCCAGGCGGAGCAAGGCCACAGGGGACTTTGCCTCCGTGGCAGGTTCTGCAGTCCCAGCAGAGGCCACTTACAGGCTTAGCTCTGAGGAAGCCGCAAGCCTCAGGATGAAGTGAATTCAGCGCCCCACCTAATGGCCTAATTACCATGTTCTGAGCTCCCAGACTGTCTTTGACTGTGGGTTCCTTTCAGACGGAGAGGTTGGAGCCTGCTGTGGGAAAGAACCCTCGGCCTGTCCTCAGGGCCTGGCTTGCCTTCTCTGGTTGTTTCGGGCAGGGCTCCAGGGGACCCTAGGCTCTAATTCCGTCTTTCCCCAAAGCCTCCCCAGACTTCCAGCTCGGGTCCTGTGGCTCCTTTGGGCACCTGCTGCTGGCTGTCCCGCCCAGGTGCCCTCCCCGCCCTCGCTTGCTGTGCTGGGGGTGGATCCTCACAGCTGTGCCCCCACCCCAGTCTCAGGGCGGGCCCCTCTCAGGGATGCAGTTCAGGCTCTAGCCCTTTCCTGGGCAGAGGAATCCCAGCCCCAGGCTCTGCTTCTAGGGAACTTGACTGACCTCAGAGGTTTTAATCAGGATTCCTAAAGTGTATTTGTTTAATATGTTATCAGTCTTGGAGCTGAGGCTTAGAGACATGACGTGGCATGGTCGGTCAGGAATGCAGGGCCTGCAGGCAGACCTAACTCTATTCTCAGCACCCACCACACTTCCATGAACCCATCTACTGCCCCTGCAGGGCTGGGAGCAGACTCCAGGATCAAGGGCCGTCCCTGGTCCAGCTGACTCTGTGGTGGAGAGAAGCCCTGGGTCTTCTTTGATCCCACTGGGCACCCGTACACCTACGGGGCTGAGAACAGACATGAGAACTCCCTGGGAGGGATGGAGGGCAGGCTTGAAGCCTTGGGTGAGAACCAACAGCTTAAAAGTGATAGCAAAGTGGCCTTTGTTTGGGGCTGCTTATTTTGAGATCTCTGTACTTACCTCAATTATCATCAAAAGTCAGGGCAAAAAAAATAAAAAAAATAAGTCGGGGGCAGACACTTACAGAGAGAGAGAGAGAGAGAAAGAAAGAGAGAGAGAAACCATGAGAGTGATGGACAAGCACCTCTGTGCGGTCCCCGGGTGGCAGCCCAGCGACACCATGTAAATGAGTAAATGTGGTACTTAATGACAGCTGAGAAATCAACGTGCCGGGTGGAGGTTTGTCCTAGAGTGCCCTGAACACCATCATCTCTGAGGTCACGAGAGGCCACCCCAGCATCCTGCTGCCAGAGTTCCCTTCTGCTCTCTGACTGCGACAGGGGCCGTGGCCGTGCAGTTTAATTTCTCACCACACAGTAGTACTTTCCTGTAAGCAACTTCAGGAGTTTGCCTTTCCTGTTTCTTCAGGGTGTGGAAGACACCAGAGGGAAAGGTCATTGGACCAGGGTGCCCTGAGCATGCCGGCAGGGGGTTCGGGGCCCCTGTTTCTTATTCTTCCATGTCTGGTCCCTGACTGGCTAAACACAAGACAGGGGGCAGCACGCAGCTTCAAAGCATAATCAACACTGATCACTGGGAGGAGCCTGGGGACTGGGACTTTGCTAGCTGGACAGGAGATAAAATAGGAGGCGCTGTGCTGTCTCCGGGCCCCCGTGGACATGGCTGGAGACTGTGCTGGAGGACGCGTCCTATTTCTCTGGGGATGGTCTTAGATTCTTCCATCACATCATGTACCTGTACATGACTTTCAACCTCACCTGGAAAATGACCTGCTCCTAGTGGGTATGTGCCTACCTCCCGCAGGGGGATTCAGTTTTCCAACATGCAGAACAGTGTCACCTGCTCAGGGAGCACTGGATTTATAGACACAGAGACAATGGGATATCGAATATGGACAGCATGAAATATCTCATCATCTTCTTTTAACAGAATTGGAGGGTTCTATGTACCACAGCGGTTGGGCCCCATTTTGCTGTTTTCAGGTAACCATGTACCATGGAGGAGATTTCACCCCCCTTTATAAGAAGGTTCCTTCTCTTTATGACTATTATACTCCACTGTGTGAACGGACTAGAAAGCATAGGACAGCTCTGTGCAGTAAATCAGCTTCCCTCTCCAATTTGCCGAAAGGGGACGGCACAATACTCTCCAGGCTGCATCGTCCATCTCATTTACAAGGGTTTGTGTGTTTTAAGCAAAGTCAGAGAAGACGCTGAAATCTATGCAGCTTCCTGACAGTGTAACCTACTCTGTAAGTACAAGAGAAAGTTAGCGAGATTTCTCAATAATTACACAGATGTATAGATAGGATGAGTAATCACACTAGGTCCTCTTAGATGACACGTCTAGTCTATTGACAAGGAAGCAGTGTCGGAAAATTCGAACATCCCTGCACCATAACTTCTCGACCAACCCATCCTTTGACCTCATTACAGCTTCAAGGCCAATAAAACCACTCTTAAGTACAGGTTTATTGTCAAAGTAGGAAGAATTTTCTATGTATCATATATTTAGAATGATAAGGCCGACAATACATTAGAAAACTATTGTAGTTGTTTCCCTAAAGTGTGTCTTAGCTTCACTGGATACTTTGACCCGTGTAGACCTAATGTGCGTGGATAGTCAACAGGGAAAGCAGTTTCTGTGAGTGTAGACTGCATTTCAGGCGATTCAGAGGCCGGGAGCTTTCTGTTCTGCTCTCTGCTTCATGAAGCGGACTGGGAATCTACACATATTTATTTTCTTAACATCCTGCTAAGTAACAGGCCACTTACAGAAATCAAATTAATAACTATCAAAACAGTAAATTCGATTATTTGCTTACAAGTTCAAACGCACCGTACCTGAAAATCTCTGCCCCTAAGTGCTATTTTTAAATTTTAATCTTGTTTTTTTTTTTCATGTTCTATCTTCCTTTGAGACTTGGCAAGGAAAAAAAAATTGTAATAACATAATGTCTTCCAAATTGTCACTTGATGAATTCCAAGGTCTAGGTATGACTGCACTGGCTACTGCATGAAGCTCTTCTGACTCCGTAGGTAGCTCTAGTCTGGACTCCACAGGACAGGCTCAAAAAACAGGCCTATTTGGGAAAATGTCACTTCCCATCTGAAAAATTGTTTATCTTTCCCCAAACCATTCTCTTCATTCTACTACATGGTATTTATTCATTATTATTATTTGATCAGTTTTATCAATTACTAAAATTTACTTGAACTAATTAAAACTGGGGAGGAAAATCAAAATGAAAGGAACAGTGGATTGGAAGATCTTGATCTGAATATCTCAGGGAACTTTCCAAAGGCCTTAGACAATTCCTTTTACTCTTGAGGAGCTCTCTAGGAGATTAACAAGTCTATGTGACCTTGAACACGTCACTCAACCTCTCCCACCCCAGCTTTGCCCCTCTGGTCCCACAGGCGATACCACGCTCCACTGACCCTATGTGGCTGACCTTTGCTACCTCTCAGCTCCTTCTCTGGGCCATCTCTGCATTGGAATACCCCGGTCTCCTTTAAGTCCCTAATACCGATTATATTTCTTTTCACCACAGCGTAGTTGTATTGTTTTCACTGCCTGGAATGTTCTTTCTGTTCAAACTTGCTGGAGCAACGTACAATTTTCCTTCAAATTTCTACTCCATCATCACCTCCTGGGGAAACCTTTTCTGATCCTTCACCAAGGTCGATCTCCCACTCTAGGCACTCGTAGTAACAAAATGTGTGCCTTCAGAGAAGGTTTCCCCCATTGTGATCATCTATTTATTTGTGTGGTTACTGGACTAATCATTCTCTTCTCTGTTAGAAGCCCCATAGCTTGTTCTTGCACAGCCTCCAATCCCTGTGGTCTATCAGAGAGCCTGACTTATGGATTATACTCAATAGAGTATAACGGGATGTTAATCATAGACATTAATGGTAGGAACAAAAAAGCAACACACTAATTTGTAGTCCTCGATCCCCTACTAAGTGACTTATAAGGTATTGGGAATTACATTTCTTTGGTCTTTGGTTTTCTTACCCTATAATTATAACTAATAAGAATAGTCCTCAAAGGATATCGTAAGTACAAAATAGTAGATACATATGACTCCAGCTGGTGGGGATTAAAGTGTATGTGAAAGGCTTCAGATTTCTTTGATAAGTCATGTTACCGGTGTATTTAACACTAAAAATTTTAGTTGTACACACTGATTTCCCAATTCTGCCCTACCTCTTGGTACAGGTGGGGCATCCCTAACCTGAAATGCTCAAGACATGAGATCCCCAGTGGAAAGTTCCTTACTAGTATATAACACAAACTGTTTCATGCACTGTACGGTTAAAAATATTGTATAACATTATTTTTAGGCTACGGGTATATAGTATCTATGTAAAGTTTAAACAAATTCATGTTTAGGTATGGATTCTACCTCCAAGATATCTCATTACGCATGTGTCCATACTCCAAATCTCCCCAAATTCCAAACCCCAAACATTGTCATCCAATCATTTCAGACAAGGGATATGCAATCTATATGTATACATTGAGGGGTAATTAATGGATGAGGTAAACACATTTATAATATTTTTCACGTTCCAAAAGCTCGTATACTTTTCTACTGTGCTTTCTTTAAATGCAGAAATATAGGTATTCATACATTTTAATAACACATGCCATCCACTGCATAAATATAAATCTCTTTTTTTCAACCAATGCTTATTTAAAAATAGCATAAGGCCAGGGCAGCACCTGTGGCTCAGTGAGTAGGGCACTGGCCCCATATACTGATGGTGGGGGGTTCGAACTGGCCCTGGCCCAACTGCAACAACAACAACAAAATAACATAAGGCCAATAAGCCCAGAAAAAGATGCCCAACCTCAGTTATTAATATTGATAGAAAAACGCAAGTCAAAAACACAATGAGATATGCTACTTCGGGGCCATAAGGGGTAAAAACTGAAAATAAGGAAAGGAAAAAATGAAAAAAAAAAAAGGAAAATAAGTGTTGGCAAAGATGTGAAGAAGGTAGAACCCTCACACACTGCAGGTAGGACTGTAAATTGCTAAAGCCGATTTGGAAAACAATCTGGAGAGTGATCAAATGGTTAAATAGAGACTGACCATAAGACTCAGCCACCCTACGCTTAGACCTATATCCATGAGAAATGGAAAGGTAGTTCTATGTGAAACTTTTACACAAATGTTCACAGCAACATTATCTATAATCGCCGAAAAGTAGAAATAATTCAGATGTCCACGGACTGATGAATGAACAAACTGAGGGCAGTATTTGCAGTCAATGGATTATTCAGTCGCTAAGTAGAATACACAGCGCCGTGAGGAAGGATCTCAGAGACAGTACACTGAGCACAGGAAGCCGGGGCCAATGGGCATCTACTGTCCAACTTCATTCATGTGAAACTTTCATTCTAGGTAAATACACAGGGACAGAAAGTAGCCTGTGGAGCTGGGAGGGAGGGACCAAGTGCTTAATGAGCCCAGGGCTTCCTTTGGGGGATTGGAAATGGCTTGAAACTAGGAAATGGTGATGGTTACCAACATGGTGGATGGATTAAATCCCACTGAAATTTATACTTTAAAATGGTTAGTGTTAATTCTATGTTATATAATTTTTACTATGAAACAAAAATCTAAACACACACAAAAACTCAAAGTTATATGAGGCAACTGGAGAGAGAGTCTCACTTGTCACCCTCTGTAGAGAGCTCTGGCATCATAGCTCACAGTAACCTCAAACTATTTGGCTCAATCCATTCTTTTGCCTCAGCTTCCCAAGTACCTGAGACTTCAGACATCCGCCAAAACATCTGGCTATTTTTAGAGACAGGGTCTTGCTCTGGCTCAGGCTGGTCTTGAACTTGTGAGCTCAGGTGAGGCACCCGCCTTAGCCTCCCAGAGTGCTGGGATTACAGGCATGAGACACTGCGCCCGGCCTAAACACAACTTTTTCCTTTTCTAAAATGTGTACACATTTTTTGCGCCCCTATACCCACACACATACACACCCAGCCACAAAATGAACCCTAAGAGTTAAGTTCACAAACTCATCCTCATCGAGTCTAACAATGAAGTTCAGGAACCTGCTCCCGTGGGCTTAGGTTGGCAACAATTCAGGAAGGTTTCATAGCCTTGATGCATCAGTGGGTCTCACAGCTGTGTTCGTGAGGATGTGTGGTGGTGTCTTGCTGAGTGGTGTTCATCATTGTTGTCGCATATTTTTTGTGCCATATGATGAGAGCACTGATGGTCATTCCACTGTCATTAACCTGGGCCTGAACATCTCCTGCTCTGGTTTCTGAATACACCACCCAACCTGTTTCAGAAGGTGGTGGTTTTGGAAACTGCAATTCATCTGAAACTTAAATAAAAATAGGTGTAAAATGGAGCACCACCGTTTCTGAATGAGTCTCCCATGAAGCTGTTGATCAGAAAGGGGCAGCTTCCAACCTGAAAATCCCTCTGTCATTTTTTGCTCAAATACTTAGAAAGAAACGTTTTGGGGAATGTATGACTTCATGATTACTTTGACCGTGACAAAGCCATTATGGGAAGGCCAGGATTTATTCCCCGGGACAGCCATGATTTATGTGGAAGCTGGCATTACTAAGTAACGCTAGCTAGGTGGCTTGTGCTGAAGAGTGTTTAAAGCACTTAACGCATCTCAATCAATACAACGTATTTCAATTTGCAAAGTCAAGAATGAAAGGCATTACCAGAAACAACCGCATCATTAAGCTGTTGAGTCACTGCAGACTTTACGAATGAAGTAACATCTGATTGATACATAGCGAGGAAATATGTGACAAAAAGTGGGAAATGGCTTTTATTCTTGAATCTGAGCAATGCAATTCGTGAAACGAAGCCATTCACTTTAAAATGCCTTCCACCTATCTGGATTCTTTTGCGTTCATTTAGGATTGAGCTGTCAACAGATGAAGGAAACATTCCAGGGCTTCAAGCAAAAATCCCACCTTTTCACCCAGGAAAATATTTCTACCATTTCTAATGACCACCATGATTTAGAATGAACAGACGAGTAAAACCTTGGGAAGTATACTTTTTCCCCTGGTTTCAGTCGCAGCAGAGAACTCATGTTTCGTGCTGATCATGGCTCCTTACAGGGAACTGACGTTTGGAAATCAACATCCAATTCTCAGCCTCTGTATCATGTGCCACATTTATAATTTGTTTATTGTACCGTTGTTAGTGTTAGGTAATTGCCCCAGAAGAGCCCCTTCTCCAGAAAGCCCCTTCCTGCTTTCAAAAGACCAAGATGAGCTGTCTCACTCTTAAAGTTACAGCTCCTTTCCAGGCACAGGGAGTTGCCCGCTGACCTCATCTCCCTGTTCCAATTACCTGCTGAAAGTTTCAAACTTATGGCCCGCCCCTAACGGCTCTTCCTGCAGAGCAGTAACTCCTTATTGGCTATTCTACCATCCCGTCATCATTCTGAGACCTCCCCTAACTGAACCTATATAAGGGTGCACTTTTCTTTTAGTCTTTCTCTTCTCTTTTCTCTCTCCTTGGTGCAGCTCTGCAGCCTCCCTCACCAATAGACCTTTCGTACAAGCCTTGGTGGTCTGTGAGATCTCTGCCGGTCAAGTGCTACCCTTTCAGTTAGTGGCTAGTATTCCTTCTTCTTTTTATATTCTTTTTCTCATGTGTATTTTCAGGAATAAAACACTTAGGATGCTGTGCTGCCTTGCTCCGAGTCATCCCTTTGTCTAGAAACCCACTTGCAAGCCCCCAGGGTGATGCTGTGTTTCTGTGTTTCCTGCTACATCGCTGGTGCTGAGAACAGTGCGGGGCACACGGGAGCTCAATAAGTGTTTGATAAATGAACAAAATGATGATTTACAAGTAAATCTGGAACTACTTCATGTTCAGAGAGGCTGAGGAATGAGATCAGATTGCTTCTGATATAATCTTCAATACATTCTTCCTTTATGTTGCCTCTTCAGCCTATCTTGCATTACACCTTTCCAAATTCTAAAGAGCAACAAATTTACCTAACTCAGGTATTTTTTAGATTTCTTATCATGACGTACACCTGAAATAAAATGTCACATACAGTCGCCTTAAAACTATATAGGTATACTCGTTAAAATAACTAAAAACACAGAGCAGTTCCTAAGTTCTCCACTAAGGAGGGGCCCATTTCAAAACAAATCAAAATATAGCCTCCCTCTTATTCTTTTTTTTTTTCAAATTTTTTCTTCAAGATGTAGTTCATCTCCTTTGCACTACTGAAAAGGACAGAAACAAAGGTCAGTAAGATCAGTTTGAAAATTAATGTTTTCATGGCTTAAAGGCAAGAGGTAATTTCTTCCATCATCCCGTCCCCTTTTCACTTAATCTAATTCGATAAATATTGATTCTATATTGAACCTTTGCATAAAGGAGAGGAAGATGAATATACAGGTAAATTAGACGTGTTTCCTGAAGATAAAGAGCTTGCAGGGAGACACACACATACTGGCTTATTTTTTACACAATAAATACAAGAGGTAAAAGAGTGTTCATTTTTTTCTATTTCTTTCAAATTTAAAAAAGGAAAAGGCAATGTTTTTAAATATTGGAACTTAGAGATTACATTTATTCCATAGGGAAAAGTAGTATTTTTATGTAACAACAAAATAGCTATTACCTACATTTGGCTAGAAATCACTTTTTTAAAAAAAATTAAATCATAGCTGTGTGCCTTAATGCAATTATGGGGTACAATGTGCTGGTTTTATATATAATTTGAAATACTTCCATCAAACTGGTTAACATAGCCTTCATTGCATTTTCTTAGCTATTGTGTTAAGACATTTATATTCTACACTTAGTAGATTCAACTTGTACCCTTGTAAAATGCACTGTAGGTGTAATCCCACCAAATACCTTCCTTCCACCCATTCTCCTCCCTCCCCTCCCTTCTCTCTCTCCTTTCCCCTTCTTCTTGGGCTATAATTGG
>CAUYTI010039883.1:0-21398 GCA_963575145.1 Galago senegalensis
TCTAACAAGCATGAGAGAGCTCGCGAGATGAGCATTGGTGACTTGGCAGTCTCTACACCTGTGGTGTTGAGAAGCACGAGCTCAGCCTTATATTAGGCTGGAGGAGAAGGCAGTCAAGAGGCATGCGCATTCTATCACGGACACGCTTACTCTGACTCTGTCTCCTCTCCTGCCTGCAGCACGCCAGCACGGTGTCTCTGCTGAAGATTACCAAGCTCTGCTAAAGACTAAGAGCTATCTGTTCTATAGAAGACCTTTACTCTAAGATACTCTGTCTCTCTCTCTCTCCAGCTAAAGTAGATAGCCCTCAAGCACCTATAAGAAACTGTTCCTGAGCAAGGTAGCTTAGTGGTCTGCGTCCATAACCTACCTAAGCTGGGCCAGAGACCTGGTCAGTCCTGGGCCCTGACAAGTGGTTGCAGAAGTGGGATAGTGAACACCACTGACAAATGGTGCTTTGAGCAGGATTCAGTGAATGCAGACCAAGAGGGAAATAAGCTTTAGCAAACAAGAAAAAAAGAGAAATAGAAATACTTAGAGGGAAAAGAAACATCTAAGAAAGACCGCCAACAGCAGGCCTTTTTCTTTGGGTTTTTCCTCTTCTTTCCTACGTTTTCTCTTTCCAAATTCTACTTCTCTGGGAAAAAAGCTGGTACTAATCCTTTAGCCTCTTCCGTGAAGCGGCTAGAGAAAAACAGAAAAAAGCCTTTAAGAGAGAAAGAGAAAAGCTAGACTTAGAAGATAAGAATCTTTAGTAAACAAGCCTTTAGCCTCAGGGGTGAGAAAAGCCTTGGTAAAATAGAAAAAATTCAGGAATAGGTTGCAAGAGTTTATTAAGTTAGGGAAGAGAACTTCTAACTGCCTTCCCCTAATACCTTCGCCCAATGCCAGCAGGAAGTAGCTTTTGAGAGACCGACGCCCGATTCCCTTTTTGGCAGTTAAGAGCTCTGTTTAAAAAGAAAAAAACTGAGGTAGATTGAGGCTGGTGAAGAAATAGTGGAAGTAGTGTTTTATAAGACAAGACTCCAGAGTAAAAAGAAACAGCTAAAGAGCTCCTGTCTCTTTAAGGCAGCTAAAGGTTCTAAGAATTGAAAGGGGAAGATTGTAAAAAGTAAAAGACCAAAAGAAAAAAACCAGTAGAGAGAAATCATGGCAAATGAGATACAGCAGTTGAAATACAGTTGAGACATCAGATGAATCTTATAGTAGAAGCAGGCAAATGCTATATTGACATCTCAAATTGGGTAGCTGGAAGATCAGAGGGCAAATCCCCCAGTTAACATCAAATGCCATAAATGTGGGAAGCTAGGCCGTAAGAGAAAAGAGTTTAAAAGGGGAAAGAATGTTGAATGCTTAAAAAAAGGAACAAAGAGCATGTAAAAATCCAGGTGTATGTCCCAAGTATAAAAACAAATGCTATTATCAACTTGATAGAAGATGGAACACCTTTATTGTAGGGAAATTATCAGTTGGGCTAGAATCCGGACCCACTGGTAAATCAAGGAAAAAACAGTTTAATATTTTCATTTAAAACTATCTTCAGAAAAAACAGTATAATTCAATTCTATGCTATGGGAGCACTCTGCCAGATTGGTTAGCCCTGTGGTGCCTTAGTGTAAAATGGGAAATTAAACCAGACCAATGAATGACAATGGAGAATAATTAGATTAAATATGTTTGTGGAATATTAGGTTATCCTGCCTAGCGAAGGGGTAACCGACCTCTCATCAGTGTCTGTGCACTATAATCGGGTCCAGCTAAGGAGACTGGACAGGGCCCAAAGGGGAAGTGACACTCAGAAGCAAGTGAAGCCTTTGGAAGATGAGAGGTGAGAACAAAGGGAGGGAAGAGTAAAAGTTAAACCACCTTTGTGCTAGGAAACTCCATTTGAAAAAAAGGAGTCTGGAATCAATTAGCAAAAATTTCGCTGGAAAAGCAGCTTGAAAGCAGGAAAAACTCTGCTATCAAGGAATTGTGAAGGGTGGCACTTTTTGGACCACGAGTAACAGTTCCACAAGAGGAACTGCCAAGTGTGGAACCATTATCCACAAGTAACAGTCTTTTGCAATCTGTGAAGGGTGGGCTTAGGGACCCCGAGTAGCAAAACCTTTGGAATAGCAAGAGAAAAATCCTTGCTTGCAAAGATTTCAAGGAAGGTGTTATCTTTTGTTTGTCTAAGTAAATATCAAAGGAAAGTTCCTACAGTTAAAGAAATGGTAAATTCTCTCAGAAAAGATTTTGCAGTTTTCTCACTTTAAAAAAATCTTTAAGGGAATTAACATTACAATCATTTTCCCTTAGCAGGGGCTAATAGTTTACATCTGTATTGGGCTTCCTCTTTAAAGAGCCCATACCTGGAATTCTGAACTCTGACAATTACCATCTTTTGCCTAGAAAGAAAAGGGCTAGATAACAGGAAGAACTGCCCTTAGCACATTAAGTTATTTTGTTTGTATGTAAAAAAGGGGGGAAATGTAGCAGCCCGTATAGCCTATGGCTAAGAGGAGTGAGAGTTATAAGAAATACCTGTAATGGAACACCTTGGTGAAAAGGGCATGGAGAGAGATTTAGTTCTAACAAGCATGAGCAAGCTCTCGAGATGAGAGCATTGGTGAATTGGCAGTCTCTACACCTGTGGTGTTGAGAGGCACGAGATCAGCCTTACATTAGGCTGGAGGAGCAGGCAGTCAAAAAGCACGTGCATTCTATCACGGCTCCACTTACTCTGACTCTGCCAGCACAGCGTCTCTCTGCTGAAGATTACCAAGCTCTGCTAAACACTAACGTCTATCTGTTCCAAGAAGACTGCTTTACTCTCTAAGGTACTGTCTCTCTCTCCAGCTAAAGTAGCTAGCCCTCAAGTACCTAAGAGAAACTGTTCCTGAGCAAAGTAGCTTAGTGGTCCATGTCCAGAACCTACCTAAGCTGGGCCCATAGACCTGGCCAGTCCCGGGCCCTAACAAGTGGTGTCAGAAGCAGATCCTGACATGCCCGTTTTAGGGAGAGAAGCATAGGGAGGAAAAGGCTAAGAGACCTGAGAAGTATTTAAAGAAAATGCTTACATTTTCAGAGTAAGGTTTGAACACAAAGGACATTTGTTTGGTTCACACCATATTTCCAGAAATTGTGACATGGATGGTGGGGGAAAGGAGCACACACAAAGACGATAGGTCTGTTATAAAGATATTCTCTGTGCCCTTCTGAGTTGAATTCAGACCCTATTATACTTATTACCCATTAATTCTCCATGCTTCCTAGCTGTAGTTCATAGTTATACTTTAGCCCCTGTCATACAGTCGTAGCAAGTTCAGAATGCTAAAATCTATTTTAAGTAAAGGCACCTTATACTTGGAGTTGTCTCTCTTCTATTCCTATTTGTCCACATATATATATATATATATATATATTTTTTTTTTTTTTTTTTTTGGAGACAGAGCCTCAAGCTGTACCCCTGGGTAGAGTGCCATGGCATTACAGCTCACAGCAACCTCCAACTCCTGGGCTCAAGCAAGTCTCTTGCCTTCGCCCCCCAAGTAGCTGGGACCACAGGTGCCTGCCACAACACCCAGCTATTTTTTGGTTGCAGCCGTCATTGTTGTTTGGCGGGCCGGGCTGGGGATTTGAACCTGCCACCTTAGGTGTACGTGGCTGGCGCCTTAGCCGGTTGAGCTATAGGCGCCGAGCCCATATATTTTAAAAGTATACTGCAATGGCCAGGTGCAGTGGCAAATGCCTATAATCCCAGCATTCTGGGAGGCTGAGGCAGGTGGATTGCCTGAGCTCACAGGTTTGAGACCAGCCTGAGCAAGAGCAAGACCCACCCTGTCTCTAAAAAATAGATGGACAGTGTGGTGGGCACCTGTAGACCCAGCTAGAAGGGAGGCTGAGGCAAGAGAATTGCTTAAGCCCGAGTTTGAGGTTGCTGTGAGCTGTGACACCACAGCACTCTACCTAGGGTGACAAGTAAGACTCTGTCTCAAAAAAAAAAAAAAAGTATACTGCAATAGGTCTAATTCCCTCTTCTACATGTTGCTCCAGGAATTATTGCTTTCTTCCTAAACTGCAATCCTTGTTATAATATTATAACTGTGTATCAGACACTGTGCTAGGCTTTTTAAAATCTATTTAACTATCCACTTTAATCTTCACAATAATCCTATGAGACAGAGACCATTTTATAGATGAGGGAATTGGGTGCCTAGAGAAGTGAAGAGACTACAATCACACTACTACTCACTATTTCTGGAGTTCCCATATTTTTTCTATTTTGTCACCCTCGGTAGAATGCCATGGCATAGCTCAAACTCTTAGGCTCAAGTGATTCTCTTGCCTCAGCCTCCCAAGTAGCTGGGATTATAGGCACCCACCACCATACCCAGCTATTCTTAGAGACAGGGTCTTGCTCTTGCTTAGGCTGGTCTTGAACTCGTGAGCTCAGGCAGTCCACTTGCCTTGGCTTCCCAGAGTGCTAGGATTACAGGCATGAGACACCACGCCCAGCCTCCTATATTTTTTCTTTAAAACTTCTCCATGGACCTCAGTTAAGAAATTCTGCTCTGAGGAGTACCTATGCACAAGTACTAGTATTCTCTGGAAATGGCTTAGTGAAGTGGAAAATGGATAAACAGCAGTGTCAGAAAGTTAGCTCCAAACCAACAGCAAGATTTCCTTCAGGACTGTAAGTGGATTGTTCTTGCAGGAAATAGTAGAAATATCATTGTATCTTTGGAGCAGTTCCTTTTTCTGGAATGTGTTACTCCCCATAATGGAATAAAAGTGCCCTAGATCAGAACGTAAAATGTTTTAAGTAATATGCAGAGTTGTATTTCAGTAGATTATATAACTGTCTTTTTTTTTTTTTTTTTGAGACAGTCTCACTTTGTCACCCTTGGTAGAGTGCTGTGGCGTCATAGCTCACAGTAACCTCAAACTCTTGCTTCAGCCTCCCAAGTAGCTGGGATTACAGGCACCCGCCACAATGCCCCGCTATTTTTATAGACAAGGTCTCGCTCTGGCTCAGGCTGGTCTCAAACCCGTGAGTTCAGGCTGTCCACTCCCCTCGGCCTCCCAAGTGCTAGGATTATAGCCACTGTGTCCAGGCTACATAGTCTTTAAACAAGAGGATTTTTTTTTCCTCCTCCTTTTTCCTTAGCATGGATTTAGAGAATGCTGTATTTTGATGGGTTAAGCCGAGGGCTTGGAGAGATGAGGAGCTAAAACCCAAAGACCACAAGGCAGACCTGATCCTCACATTAGAGGAAAAAAACTAAAATTATTGGCAGCATAAATGAAAACTGAGCAGATTTATGATGTGTGGACGATATAGTGGTTCACTGAATACATGAGCGATAAGGGAGACATCTGAGTCAGTGATGACTCCTAAATTTCTAGCTTATCCAGCTAAATGGATTGACATGCCGACATGACATTGCAGACCTACATTTTCTCCCTAATGAAGGCAGCAGGGAAGGGGAGTATTGAGGAAAGGTAAGGAAGATCATGAATCAATCTATAAGAAAACCTAGTAAAAATGTTGATGGCTGGATGTATGAATCTGGAGCTTAAAGGACAAAGTAGAATTGAGGATTAAATTTTGGAGTCGTCAAAGAGTTTAATTGCAACCGTAAAAATAGATGAGGTCACCTAGGCCAGAGTATAGAAGGTGGACCAGAAGACTGGGATGAGCAAGCAAAGACAGGACAATCAACCAGAAATAGAAGACAAAAACAAGTATAATGTCACAAAGACAAAGGGGAAAATATCTTAAGATGGAGGAAGTAGGAGCTGTGCTGGATACATACTGTTAAGGACTTTAGTGACAGCTTTTAAGGGGGTGATAGAGCCAGAAGCCAGATGGGAGAGAATAAGAGAATGAATGAAAGCAGAAGAAATAAACAAAGGCAGACAACTTTTCTGAAAATTTTGATTATAAGGGGAGATGAGAAAGGGAATAGTTAGAGAAGAAAAAATGGTTGAAAGAAGATAATTTTAGGATGGAAAAAACTAAAATTTAAAGACAGAATCCAGGAGAAAATGTAAAGTTGAAAATATAGAAGGAAAAAAGGATTAAATAAGGCACATACATGTTTAGAATAGTATTTGAATATAAATCTCAATAAATGTTAACTATTGCTATAATAATAATTGTTACTATTATTAAAAATAAGTAACTCAGCCAGGCATGGTAGTTCATGCCTGTAATCTCAGCACTTGGGAAGCCAAGGAAGGTAGACTGCCTGAGCTCAGGTTCAAGACCAATCTGAGCCAGAGTGAGACCCTATCTCTTTAAAAAAATAATAATAATAGCCAGGCTATTAAGAAAAGAGGCTAATACCCATTTCTTTAAAAAAAAAAAAAAAAGCCAAGTGTTATGGCGGTGCCTGTAGTCCCAGCATACTTGGGAGGCTGAGGCAAAAGAATCACTTGAACCCAAGAGTTTGAAGTTGCTGTGAGCTAAGATGCCATAGCACTCCACTGAGGGTGACAAAGTGAGACTTTGACTCAAAAGAAAATAAATAAAAAGAAGAATGAGTAACTCCAAAAAATTAAGAAAGCAATTCCATTTATAACAGCATCTAAAAAAAATAAAATATCTGGGAACAAATTTAACCAAGGAAATACACAAGTAGTACACTAAAAATCGTAAGACATCACTGAAACAAATTAAAGAAGACCTAAACAAATGGAAAGACATACCATGATTATGGATAGGAAGTCTTAATATTGTCAAGATGTCAATGGTACTCAGAGCAATATAGAGATTCAATTCAATCCCTATCAAAATCCAATGGCCTTTTTTACATAAATGGAAATGCCCATTCTCAATTCACATTGAATTACAGGGACCTTAAACAGCCAAACAATCTTGAAAAAGAGCAGCAAAGTTGGAGGACTTACACATATTTCCCAATTTGAAAACTTACTACAAAGCTACAAACTAGTGTGGTGCTGACATGAGAACAGACATATAGACCAATGGAAGAGAACTAAGAGTTCAGAAACCATACATCTATGGCTAATTTTGTGAATAAAAATTATACATACATAAGGTACACAACATGATGTTTTGATATACCTACAAATATACATAGTGAGATGATTACTACAGTCAAGTTAATTAACTTATTTATTTCTTCACATAGTTACAATTTTTTTTTATGGTAAGAGAGCCTGAAATCCACTTTCTTAGCAAAGTTCCAGTATGTAATACAGTATTATCAACTGCAGTCATGCTGTACATTAGATATCTAGATTTATTTATCCTAGAACCCTGACCAATATCTCTCCATTTCTCTCTCCAACTGATTTTTGGCAAGGGTGCCAAGTCCATTTAGTAAGAAGGAACAATAGTCTCTTCAATAGATGGTACTGAGACAACAGGAATTCCACCTGCAAAAGAATAAAGTTGGACCCCCTACTTCATCTTACATACAAAAAACTGAACCCAAATGGATTGATGACCTAAAATAAAAGACCAGTGGCGGGCACCTGTAGTCCCAGCTACTTGAAAGGCTGAGGCAAGAGAATCAATCGAACCCAAGAGTTTGAGATTGCTGTGAGCAGTGACACCACAAAACTCTACTGAGAGCAATATAATGAGACTCTGTCAAGAAAGAAGGAAAGAGAGGGAAAGGGAAGGGAAGAGGAAGGGAAAAAGAAAGGAAAGGAAAAAAAGACCGTAAAACTCTTAGTAAAAAACGTAGAAGCAAATCTTCATGACCTTGGATTTGGCAATGGATTCTTAGATATGATACTAAAAGCACAAGCAACAAAAGAAAATTAATTGGATTTCATCAAAATTAAAAACTTTAGTGTATCAGAGGATATTATCAAAGTTTAACAGGTTTTTGTTTTTGGCTTTGCTTTTTTTTTTTTTTTTTTTTTAGACAGAGGCTCAAGCTGTCACCTGGATAGAGTGCTGTGGTGTTACAGCTCACAGCAACCTCCAACTCCTGGGCTTAAGCGATTCTCTTGCCTCAGCCTCCCAAGTAGCTGGGACTACAGGTGCCTGCCACAACACCCAGCTATTTTTTGGTTGTAGTTGTCATTGTTGTTTTGCAGGCCCGGGCTGGATTCAAACCTGCCAGCTCTAGTGTATATGGCTGGTGCCTTAGCCACTTGAGCTACAGGCACTGAGCCAAAGTTTAAAGAAACCTACAGAATGGGGGAAATATTTGTAAATCACTTATCTGAAAGCATTTAATATCCATAATACTTAAAGAATTCCTACAATTCAACAATAAAAGACAAACCATCAAATTAAAATGTGAACAAATAATTTGAATAAATATTTCTCTAGGCTCGGCACCTGTGGCTCAAGTGGCTAAGGTGCCAGCCACATACACCCAAGGTGGTGGGTTCAAATCCAGCCCGGCCCGCCAGACAACAATGATGGCTGCAACCAAAAAATAGCCGGGCTTTGTGGGGGGCGCCTGTGGTCCCAGCTACTTGGGAGGCTGAGGCAGGATATTCACTTGAGCCCAGGAGTTGGAGGTTGCTGTGAGCTGAAATGCCATTGCACTCTACCCAGGGGGACAGTTTGAGGCTCCTGTCTCCAAAAAAAAAAAAAAAGTATTTCTCTAAAGAAGATACAAAATGTAGCCTGTAAGCACACAATAAAAGATGCTCAACATCACTAGTTATTAGAGAAATGCAAATCAAAGCCATAATGAGACACCACTTCACACCTAATCGGATGGTTATAATAAAAAAATGGTGCTGCCACTGTGGAAAATGGTGGTTCCTCAAAAAGCTACATAACCCAGAAATCCTACTCCTAAGTATGTGCCCAAAGGAACTGAAAGCAGGGACTCGAATAATGTATCATCACAGCATTATTCACAGTAGCCAAATGGTGGAAACAACCCAAGTGTTAATTGATGAATGAATGGATAAACAAACTGTGGCACACTTATATAATAGAATGTTATTTGTCAATGTAAGGGAATAAAGTTCTGATACATGCTACAACATGTAGGAACACTGAAAACATTATGCCAAGAGAAATAAGCCAGACACTGAAAGACAAATATATGATTCTACTTACATGAAGTACCTAGAATGAGCAAACCCATAGAGATGGAAAGTAGATTTAGAGATTACCAGGGATAGGGGGAATAGAAGAATGTGCAGTTACTGTTCTATGGTTGAGTTTCTGTTTGGGGTGATTAAAAATTTTGAAAATACATAGTGGTGAAGATTACACAATATTGTGAATGTAATTAATACCACTGAATTATACACTCAAAAGTGGCTAAAATTTTATAATATATATATTTACCACAACTTACAAAAACTAATGATGTAATATACAAAGCCCATTGAATTATATACTTTAAATGGATGAATTATACAGTTCACAAAATATCTCACTAAACCTGTTTTTAAAAAAAATGACAACTTTTCTTAAATGTTCCTTAAGTTCCCTTCTATTGCTAAATTCTATGGGTTTTTTTAAAGTCTGAAAATAGGTTATATCCAGGGCTAAAAATCTAGGAAATCTGGGGAATATTAATAACGGGGAAGGCTATATAGGCATGAGGGATGGGATATATGGCACATTGCTGTATCTTCTTTTCAATTTCACTGTGAACCTAAAATTGCTCTTAAAAAATAAAATCTTAATTAAAAAAAAAATCCATGAAGTCTCCAATTATGTTCCAGGACTTGCATTCAGCTAAACATTTCAACAGAATAGAACCTGGCAACACAGTGCTAAATAAGTGAGTGATAATGATCGTTATCTTTATTTTTTGTTCCCCCCCAAAAGCTCTGTAAGACAAGTATAACTAAGGCTACTTTAAATAACGATAAAGATTCAGAGAGGGTAAGTGATTTTTCTCCATAAATCTCTCAGTCAGGAACTGGGAGAGCTGAGATCTGAACCCGTGCCAGCCTGGCGCCCGAGCCCAGGCTGACAGCTATAGTACCAGCCATTCAGGTCTGATGACATTTCTACTCACTATGAGTGAAATGGTAGCATTTTATCCGGTACTTTTTCCCATGTGGCCACATGGACAATGCACATCAAAACACTTTGAAAATGGGAAATCCTATTCAAATGATAGATATTTAGAAAGTTGGCTTTAAAAACTGATGTTTTTGACAACCTCAGCTAAAGTTAAGATCCTACTAAGAGAAATGTTATCACTGTACCTTCTTTTGTGAAGTCAAAGCCTTCAAGACAGTACTCAGAATTCAATAAATAGGTTTTACTATGTAGATGAACAAAGCTTTTAAGTGAATAAGGACAGCAGTGAAGGGCAGGTCAAGGATAGATATTTCAGAAGCAAAATGAATCAAGACTTTGGCTTCGTTAGCTCTGGGCCGTTTAACATGTCATATTATACTTAGCAGGAATGTAGGACAATATTACTTTGATTTTCTGTTGATCCCGCTTAATTTCTGCATCCAGTTGCTTCCTTTTTTCATTTTCTTCTCGAAATCTTTTTTGCAGCTGTACCTTTTGATATTTCATGTGATCTACATTCTGCTCTAGTTCGTTAGCACGCTTCTCATTTTGGATTAACAGTGATGCCAATTTCTTACTATCTTGTTGCTTCTTCTGTAAGACCTGAGATCATATGGAATATTTCAAAATGAAAAAATGAATATCTCATTCATCAACTAAACTTAATCTTTTTGTTCAATGGTAAGACCAGGCATTTTTTCTAGATTTTCATTGATTTTGACAAGTTCACAAACAATTGTTTACTCTTCTACATTAATTTTGCAATTAGGGAAATTATAATAATTTCATCAGATATATAAAAAAAAGATGAAGCTTCCTGATGCTAAAAGTCAAACCAAACAAAACGAGCTCTGCTTTTTTATTATTTAGTATGTATTTTAATTTAAAAATATTATATACTTTAAAGCAGGGCACCTGTAGCTCAATGGTTAGAGTGTTGGCCCTGAGCACTGGGGCTGGCAGGTTCCAACCTAGCCCGGGCCTGCTAAACAAAAAACAAACAAAAAATTATATACTTTATGGATACCCTGTATATATGGTAAAAGTTAAAACTGAATTTATATTTTTAAAAATTCACTCTTATCCTAGATCCCTAATCTACTTGACCTGCTCCCCAAAACAAAATTACCAATGTCTTAAATATTTTTCTAGAAATAATTTATGCAAATAGCTTCATATATATTTTATGCAGACTACTCTCCCCTTCCCTTTTTTCCTACATATTTGCTCTATGTGACTATACAGTATCCTACTGTGCTCTTGTTTTCTGTACCCTTCAATCATTAATCCCTGAATTAAGATGATCAGAACTGACACCATTTTCCATTATAATCACTCTTTAACATTTAAGTAAAGCTTCTCCTGATCTAACTAAAATTACCTATAGCTAACATTAAGAATTTGTTAACATTTTTTAAATGCGTACACTACTAAATTAGAGAATTACAATTTAATGCTGATCAAAAAAATATACATTTTAGACTTATGTTTAGCACGCACCAAGCACCTCTTAGGTGGCATAAAAAAGTTGAGGTCATTCATAAATTATGCATATCACAATTCACTATTTCCTTTATTTTGTCAATAAAGCTTAACCTAAACGTGTTTAGTTTTAATTAAACTAAGCACTAAATAGGCATTGCAGCTTATAGCAGTGCTTTTCAAAGTGTGGTCTCTGTACTCGTACTAGTTCACAGACTGTTGTCAGCCTGTACTGCTAAACGCACTATTAGATTCAGTTGACAATTTCATCTGAGACTTTTTTTGCACTGATTGACCTTTACCTTGTCACAGACCAAGAACAGACAATCTACAGATGAACTACTCTGAATATTACTGGCTTGGAGGCTGCAATTTCCCATTCCTAAGTTGGGACATTGACTTTCCCACTTATCAATCTTGGTAATTTCAATACTTGCAACAAAAATCATAATACCAGCATTTTAGTGCCTCTATCATGTAATATTGAAAATATCAGTGTACATCCTGATAATTTTATTTAAAAGTGAGATGTAGTTGGCATTGCTTTTTGCAATTATTCCACAGATAGAAAAGTGCACCTTTCTTAGCATTAAACTATTAATGCAGCTTATAACTCTGTGTAAATCTAAAGACATAAAAAATGCAGAATTTAGGCATTTTAAATTTTTAAAAGTTTTAAAAATGGAAGTAATTGTGTTATACCAGTAAAAGTGCTAGTATTTCATTATTATTTTTTTTGAGACAGAGCCTCAAGCTGTTCCCCTGGGTAGAGTGCTGTGGCATCACAGCTCACAACAATCTCCAACTCCTGGGCTCAAGCGAGTCTCCTGCCTCAGCCTCCCAAGTAGCTGGGACCACAGGCACCCGCCACAAGGCCCAGCTAAATTTTTTTCTTTTTTGGTTGCAGCCATCATTGTTGTTTGGCAGGCCCGGGCTGAATTCAAACCTACCACCTTAGGTGTATGTGGCTGGCACCTTAGCTACTTGAGCCACAGGTGCTAAGCCAGTATTTCATTATTTTAAAACAGCACAGTATGCTTAGTATCGTCTTCACCACTCTATGACTCTGAATGTGTTATTTTATCTTTCTAAACCTTAGTTTCCTTGGTTGTGAAACAGGGTAAAAATGCCTACTTTGAAGGTTTACATAATGATTAAATAATACATATAAGCATATGGTATGTATATGGTACTTTGTAGACATTCAGTAAGTGGTAACTATGGTCTTCCTCAATATTCTTGGCATCCTCAGCCCCACCAATAATGCATGGATATGTAAAAGGCACAGAAATTTCTAAAACTACATGTCTTGTTTCCATCCTCTGCTGTATCAGATGTTTCTTCTTTTCCCTTTCTTATCAGTACTGTTAGCAGGAAAGGCCATGTAGCAGGTAACATGGAAATTATGGAAAGACATGATAATTCACGAACTCTATTATAATAATGATGCTTAATCTTTTAATCTCAACTATTTTAGTTGTATGAGATGTAAGGAAATACAAAAATAACCTTTGTTAAATCCATGAACAAGGCTTAAACTACAGATGTACATGATAAATATATAAAACTTCCTCATAAAAACAATGATTTGAGTTATTAAGTATAAAAATGACAATCAGAACTGAAGCCAGGATATACACCTATTAAATTATCAATAAAATTTCACAAAAAATACAAAGGAAAAATCTTGTTTTATTCTACTAATGGTTTATTAAAATGAATATCTGTTAGACATCCCAGCACTAATTTAAAGGGTCAAGAAGTAAAAATGATTGACCTCAAGCTGCTCAGAGGATAAGTGTATAAGTAGAAGTGAGTATTCTGAAGAAAAATGGAAGGCATGGCATAGACAACCACCATGTTCTCCTTGAAGCAGTTCAAATATTCAAGCCATGTTAACTTGGTGTAGACTAAAGAGGCTATTTACATAACTTTTAGTGGAAATATTCAGATGCTTGAGATGGCATTAAAACCCTAAGAAGGGGCTTTTTGGCCTGTTCAACGCTGCATCTCCACCTAGAATAGGACCTGGCACACTGGATGTATATAAAGCAAACATTTATCTGTTTGGAAAGAAATGATGCTACAGTCCCAAAACCAAAACACCTGAAAATAGGTTAACTACAACTCAACTCTCAACTCTACCTATACTGAAAACAATAGATGTTTCTACAATATGGAAACAAGAGAGCATGAGATGAAAAGAACTGAAAAGGCATTCTAGAAAATTCATAATGATCAGACTGACAAAGCACAGTATCTATCTCCAAAATATCTGGAAATGGCTTCATTACACAATCTCTTGGTAACAAAAAATTTCTCATAGAATAGAATTTTTAACTGTAGCTATTTCTGAAGTTATAGCTAAATCCAGCCATTAAGAAATTAAGGAGGAGTTGTAGTAATCAACCTTATTAACCTTTCTTAACCTAATCAGTTATAGTTTCAGAAAATTGTCTGAAATAGTTCCCATTTGTTGAATGTCTACAAAGTGCCATATCATTACCAGATGTTTTATATGTATCATTTAATTCTCTGCCCTTCAAAAAAGGACACTATTTCTATTTTTTTTTTATTTCTTACCATATGGTTTCTGACATGAAGATTAAAATAGTACACTTTTTGAATGAAAAACGATACTTAAAAAAATTATAAAACTTTACAATTATTCCACAGATAGAAAAGATTATAAAATATGTAAACCAACCAGCACACTGGACAAGAGAAGCTGCCAACCATTTTCTCTTGCTGGGCTGGCAAAAACTGAATCCCACTTCTTTCCTAACTTAGTACCAGAATCCCCCAAAGCAAGAAAGCTTAAATAAGTTTTCTCAATTAGATTTTAAAAATTACCTGGACTTTCAGCTTTGCTGCATCCATCTTTTTACGGAATTCTTTCTGTAATTTTACCTTCAAAGCAGCATCCGAAAGATCTTTGTTTTCCAGCTCCTGTAGCTGCTTTTGTGTTTCAGTTAGTTCCACTTTCGCCTGTTCTGCGTCATGCTCTAGTTTTGTTACTTTCAGAGAGTACTGTTTGCTTACAGACTTGGCATCATTACCTTCACCATAATAACAGTAATAACAATTATAAACTATGCAAAAAAGTTAAAACATCAAAAATGTAAAAATGTTCTGCTCTAACAATCCAGCCCAGTGGTATTATTCTTTAAGTCATAGCATTCATTAAAAATCCAGCCCCCACTCCTCACCAAACAAACACAGCTCGCCACCAGGCCTCTTAATGATTAGTTCATTAATGACTAATTCCCATCTTCTGCCACTTACTCTTCTCAATGGTTCATCTTTTGTGTGTTAGTATAACATTTCTGAGCCTCTGAATTTGCAGTTGAGCTTTGTTGGCATCAAACTCAATTAAGAATATATAGAATGACTTTTTGCTCTCTTACTTAGTACACTTTCGCTTCCTGCTACCCATAATTTGTCTCCTTAAATTCTTTTTTGAAAAATTATTTTGAACATAACAAAATATATAATAAAATCAACCCTCATCCCCCAGGCTTGAGTTTTTAAAACTTTGTCATAGCTGCTTCAAATATGCCTTCTTTTGGCTGTATGTGGTGGCTCAGCCCTTTGGGAGGCCCAAGCTAGAGTTCAAGACCAGCCTGGGCAACATAATGAGACCGTGTCTCTATAAAAAATTTAAAAATTAGCCAGGCATAGTGGTGCATGCCTACTAGTTACCTAGGAAGCTAAGATAGGAGGACTGCTTTTTCAGGAGACTGAGGCTGCAGTGAGCTATGATTGTACTACTGCACTCCAGCCTGGGCAACACAGTAAGACCCAGTCTCCTTTAAAAAAAAAAAAAAAAGGCTTCTTTTATTTTACTTTGCTTAAATACTATAAAGCAATCTCAGATAGCCTATTATCTCACCTATAGGTACTTCAATAAGCATCTATGTACAACATATGAACATAATCAAAATGTCATTATCACACTTAACAATAATAAAACCCACCAGTCCATATTCAGACTTCCTTAATTGTCTCAAACTGTCTTTTACACTGGTTTATTTTAATCAGAATCTAAACAAGGTCTACAATACATCAGAATGTTTTATCTCTTAAGAATCTTTTCATTTAGAGCTCACCTCTTCCCTTTTTCATTACACTAAACTTGTTAAAAATGAATTTTTTTTGAGACAGAGTTTTGCTTTGTTGCCCTTGGTAAAGTGTCCTGGAACCATAGCTCAAAATCTTGGGCTCAAGCGATTCTCTTACCTCAGCCTCCCCAGTAGCTGGGACTACAGGTACCTGCCACAAAGCCCAACTATTTTTTTAGAGACTGGGGGGGGGGTCTCACTTCTTGCTTAGGGTAGTCTTGAACCCATGAGCTCAGGCAATCCACCCACCTCAGCCTCCCAAGTGCTTGGATTACAGGCATGAGCCACCGCGCCTAGCCCTAAGATGAATTCTTTTTAAATGCTTTACTTAGAATACTTAATAAAACAAAGCAGACTATAGATGCTTCTATGTATTTTTTTCATTCTAAGCCCAGCTACTAACCTGAAAAACTTGGTTTTGATTTGCTTGGAATAGGCAATTGTTCCTAAACTAAACTAACAAACTCGTGACAGTAGGAAATAGGAGTGTAGAGCTCAGGTGATGAATAATCACTGGGGACCATATATGACACTGTTACATAGTTTACTATATTATTATTATTTTTTTTAATTTTTAGAGACAGAGTCTCAGTTTGTCACCCTTGGTAGAGTATTGTGGTGTCACAGCTCACAGCAACCTCCAACTCCTGGGCTTAGGCAATTCTCTTGCCTCAGCCTCCTGAGTAGCTAGGACTATACGCATCCACCACAATGCTCAGCTATTTTTTTGCAGTTTGGCATGGGCTGGGTTAGAACCCGCCACCCTCAGTATAAGGGGCCAGTGCCCTACTCACTGAGCCACAGGTGCTGCCTAGTTTACGGTATTATTATACAGAAAAGCGTGTAATTTTTCAATAAAAAAGAGTTACTGAAATAAATGGCTCTGTGAACTATCTTCTGGCTCTGAAACTCTGATTATTTGACTAATTTTAAAATATACACAACTACTGTATTTTAACAAATCTTCCTGGATTGTTCATTGATTGTTCAACACACTAATAGTTTATGAGCCACTAAAAAAAAAATACAGTGCCAATTACACCATGATAAAATGCTAAGCTGCCACTGATTGAAAGATGCATCCTGATTACAAAGACAGTAAATGTTTAAAAAATGTGTATTAAGATTTATGAAATAGAACATAGTTGTCATGTTATTACTGTTGGCTGAAGTAGCTACTTTTCAGGAGATGTCTTCAATGAGACGTTTAGAAGCAAGCACACATTGACTCTTTTACCAATCACCATCTCTGAGGATCTTTAGGAAAGTTCCAAACTGCCTCTGGATCATTGTAAGTAAGAAAAGGATGTTCTCTGTCTTAGCTCAGGCATCCTTTATTTTAAAGCAATCAACATGGGTATACTAGCAGGCCATTTAGTAAGATCTATGGTGAGATAACTTCTCTGAAAGAAAATCATTTATTCTAGGGAATAAACATCCCCAACTTACACAAGCAGCACCTTGAAATCTTGGGGATGGAGAAGCCATTTAAACCCCTAGATGAGCTCCTAGATAGTCCTAAGAGAGGTCATCTGGGACTTGATCCTGCTATGAGGAAGGATCTGCTTATCTGTGATAACTGGAGCTAAGATGATGCATATCACAAACATCCACTAGAAATGAGGAGGGAGTAAGCTGTGGAAAAGCAGCTAAGAAGAGGAGGTTGGGAAAAGAAGACCAATAACCTAAAACCAAACTTGTAGGAAAAAGAAAGGAAGGAGGGAGGCAGGATTATTCTTGTTTACAATGGATTTGGAACACACTATAACTGCTATAGTGTGATTCTAGCCTTCGGATTCAATAAAAAGAAGATAACATTTTCTTCATTTCCTCCAAATGAAACCAGAGAGTTGTTTTTCATAGGATTGGGGACAAGAAATGCTAGTGGCTCGTATTCCTTGGATTCTCTACTAAATTTCAAACTAGTCAAAGCTGATAATTTTAGTATACTGGGGGGAAGAAATGAAAAAGCCTGAGACACCCTTTCTAAGTCAAGCCTAGTCTAACCGAGGATGAGGATGGGATGTGGTACATACTCCCAGCATAAAGGATTTGAGACATAAGGGTCAAAAGCTAAAAATCTGGCTTACCTAAGAGAAGAGCTCTCAGAACAAATCCTCACATCTTTAGTGAAATAAAAGTTAATCTACATCTAAAATATAGTTTATAATTAATGTTAAGAATAAGCTAAGGAAATAAAGACTAATAATTTAAAATAAGTATTATTAAAGTGAACTAGAAAAAATATCTCAGACATATTCCTAGATACCAAGTATAAAGCTTCTTAAATGGTAAAAAAAAGTGCTGTAGAGTTTCAGTGCCACACAGAGTTTACATTGGTTAGAACAATACAGAGATGAAATCTCAACATTACAAAGTTTTTTTTGATAACTAACCTCTCCATATATTAGCTCTAACACACACCTTGTTATACCCAAACCAATCCTATTGGTATGCTTGAGCTTCAAAAACTAAATGTTACTACATCAGAAGCAATTTTAGAAATTTTTTTTGTCTCATATAAACTGGTTCACAGGTTACTATTACCTGTTTTTATTAATTCTTTAATCAGATCTTCCTTCATCTTGATGTTAATTGTAAGTTCTCTCATTTTTTGTTTAGCTTCAGTAAGTAGGCGTTCTGAATTCCTTAATTTTTGCAAATTCACCTCGTGACTCTCCTGGAGACATTCAATCTTTAAATCTTTAAAATAAAAGAAATAAAACTATCTGCTAGTAAGATATTCAATGGAAGTTGAGTTAAAAAAGAAAAGTACTTTATAGGTAGCAGAGGAAGGGACAAAAAAGGAAGGGAAAGAAAGAGGAAAAAATATACAGCAATTAGGACTTGAGCTTTCTAGCTTATAGTAAGAAGTTTCATTTCCTTAGAAATAAAAAGAAAAAAATTTCTATGTTCTAGTCAAAGGCGGCAGTTTGGGACACATGGTTTTTCATTACCTTTAACCTAAGATTTGAAATAGGGATAAAATCTCCAGGTGGGTAAAACGGTGAATTGTTTTCCTGTTAACTTCTACTTTTATTGTAATCAGGCAATGCATTCTATACCATGTTACTAAGAGTGTAGCCCAACACTGTTACTGTCCTTCAGCAGAATGTCCATCAGCTATGTCACTAAGCTTTAGCTTAGGTCACATTTTTTTCAGAGCAGGGTTTTTTCAATGAAGGAACCAGTGTACTTATTTATATTCTGGCGTAAGTTTCTTCCTTGGTTGTAGACCAGTAAAAAATAGCTCAAGAATGAACACTTATCTTTACTATTTCTACATTTTGAATTTTTACTAAATTTAGTTAAAATATTATACTTATATTATTGGTAACTTTTACATATATAGGCTCTTAAAAAGATGCTCTTTATTTTCATCGTGTAGCACTTATCATGTTATTTATACTCTCTATACCTTTACTTTTTGTGCGCTGACCATGCATTGGCCAAAAGAGATGAGTTAAAAGCCCTATACTACAGTTTTTGCAAATAAATGTTTTGATACTATTATTTAATGCATAAAAATTCACGTCAACTCTTCCCCTAAGCAGCCTGAAGTGATCTGTGAAAATGGTTCGCTACTCACTCAACCCAGAAAATCCCACAGTCATGCAAGTCAGGAGGTTCAAAGCTTCATGTTCACTTTAAGAACACACAGGAAACCGCCAGACCATCAAGGATATGCATATATGAAAAGCCACCAACTATCTGAAGGATGTCATTTTAAAGAAACAGTGTGTACCATTCTGATATTACAATGGTAGAGCTGGTAGGTATGCCCAGACCAAACAGTGGGGCTAGACACAGGGTCACTGACCCAAAAAGAGTGCGGAATTTCTGCTGCACATGCTTAAAAATGCAGAGAGTAATGCTGAACTTAGAGTTTAGATGTAGATTTTCTCTGGTCATTGAGCATATCCAAGTGAACAAGCACCCAAGCTAGTTGCCGAGCTCACAGAGCTCATGGTCGCATTAACTCATACCTGAGCTCCCCCTGCCACATCGAGATTACCCTTACTGAAAAGGAACAAATTGTTCCCAAACCAGAAGAAGAGGTAGCACAGAAGAAAAAGATATCCCAGAAGAAACTGAAGAAACAAAACTTATGGCACAGGAATAGATGCAACATAAAATAAATGCAAATAACAGTAAAAAAAAAAACAAACTGCATCAATTGTGCACTAAAACATTACAAGCACCTAGTAAACTAATTGGGCTGTAATGTCAAATACATCACTAACATCAGGCATGAGTGCCAGTGAAGCAGTAAAGTACACACCAGGAAGTTACTTATGATGTATTTTAAAGTAATTAAAAGTACCAAAGCATATTAACTCAGGTTATAATATAAAAATCCCTATTCTGAGAGAGTTAGCCTAGATCTCTAATCAGAATTGATTGGTAGAAAATCTTTTTTATTAAGAAGTAAAGATGTTGAAAAATTACAGGTAGAACAGGGAACATAAAGGAAGCTCTACCCAGCAGGAAAGCATTCCTACTAAGTTCTGGTCTTCGAGAATTCCTAGATGTTTCTTAACTTATCAACTGAAGAATAAGAAGAGTCCTACACCAAGAAATCTAATTGAGAAAGCCCATGTACCTTCGTTCACTAAATTTGACTTTTGTGTTTCATCCGGAGTATCATTCAGTTCAACAAGAGAACAAACAGAGCCTGGCTTCCGAGTCCATGAGCGACTTGTACATCTAAAAAAAAACAAAAATTAGAATCGAAATTAACTTGTTAGCATAATTAGTTTCCCCCCAAGAGTGACAGTAACATTAAAAATTATTATATTTGGCTCGGCGCCTATAGCTCAACTGGCTAAGGCGCCAGCCACGTACACCTAAGGTGGCGGGTTCGAATCCCCAGCCTGGACCCGCCAAAACAACAATGACGGCTGCAACCAAAAAAAAATAGCCGGGCCTTGTGGCGGGCGCCTGTGGTCCCAGCCACTCGGGAGGCGGAGGCAAGAGACTCGCTTGAGCCCAGGAATTGGAAGTTGCTGTGAGCTGTAATGCCATGGCACTCTACCCAGGGGGACAGCTTGAGGCTCTGTCTCAAAAAAGAAAAAAAAAAAATTATTATATTTAAAAACCAGAATTTTATTGTTTATAAAATAAAACGATGACCCCTAAGTTGGAGCCAGTGGAAAATTCATGTTTATTGCCACCATAGCAGCAGAAACAGGAAATTCGAAAAGTTCCTTTTGAAAATTAGAATCTAATTAGTATAAAAGCTCTGAAAGCATAATTATTTTTTATTTTAAAACTGATGATTTGTGTTCAAACACAATTTTCATAATAAAAAAAATTAGTGACTAATTCTTATATAAATGATATTTAATTTGGATCTAAGTACATTACTTAAACATTAATTTTTAATGCAACATGTTAATATGTTGTTTATCACATTGCATCCTCATTTATAGGTGAAATATGTTTGTAATTTCTCCCTTATAATATATAGTCTCCAATTTTAATATCAGGTGTATCCAGATTAAATAGAATGATTCTGAAGTATTTCTTTTTCTTTTTTTTTTTTTTGAGACAGGAGCCTCAAGCTGTCCCCCTGGGTAGAGTGCCGTGGCATCTCAGCTCACAGCAACCTCCAACTCCTGGGCTCAAGAGAGTCTTCTGCCTCCGCCTCCCAAGTAGCTGGGACCACAGGCGCCCACCACAACGCCCAACTATTTTTTGGTTGCAGCCATCACTGTTGTTTCGGGGGCCCAGGCTGGATTTGAACCCACCACCTTGGGTGTACGTGGCTGGCACCTTAGCCACTTGAGCCACAGGCACCGAGCCAGTATTTCTTTTTCTATTGT
>CAUYTI010039889.1:0-10464 GCA_963575145.1 Galago senegalensis
TCACAGCAACCTCCAACTCCTGGGCTCAAGCGAGTAGGCCTCCCAAGTAGCTGGGACCACAGGTGCCCGCCACAACGCCCGGCTATTTTTTGGTTGCAGCTGTCATTGTTGTTTGGCGGGTCCGGGCTGGGGATTCGAACCCGCCACCTTAGGTGTATGTGGCTGGTGCCTTAGCTGGTTGAGCTATAGGCGCCGAGCCAGGAAATTTTCTTTTTGGCTAAGTTAAATCAGCATATTATCCATCTTCCAAATTTGAGACAGCTTTATTCAGCAGATTTAAAGCTGAGCCCTATTATTGTTACAAAAAAAAAAAAAGAAAGAAAGAAAGGAAGAGGAAAAGGAAAAGGACAAATAAGGTCATACAACTCAGAAGGGTATAAAAAGTATACAGTCATAAGCAGAGGAGCGGCACCTGTCAGCAGATCTGCAGCCCTAAACTGTGCTCCCGCCCACTTTGGAGAGGAGGTAATCAGTCCTATACTTGACGCACTGATTTTTCTTTTCCCGCTCTGATCAAATCTGTTCTCAGTACCCAAGGGTGTAGAAATAGTCACCAGGGGCCAGAAAGTCCCCACAAAAAAGTACAAATTTACTGACTTAGTGTATTCACAGTTTGGATTTGACTGGAAAGGAAAGCTACTTTCTAATACACATTGAGCCCCACTGGTAACCCAAGAAGTCAAACAGGTGAGGGGGAAAGAGTCCAGGACCCTGGAGAAAAAGTAGGGAGAGTGAGACCACTGGAGACACGTCTGAGAGAAGTAAAGGGGACTGTGGCCTAGGACGATAAATGGCTGTTAACCAATGACTGGGCACAAATCTAGAACCTGCTTCTCTGTCATCTTAAGTGGTTGCCCTTCCCGTCTGTTACTGATGATTGTGATATTCTGAAAACACCTTGAATTAATGTTGTTTAAAAACTTAGACACGGAGGCTGTGTCTGGTTTTTTTTTGGGGGGGGACGGGGGACATGACAATAGGGACAGCAAGGGGACGAGAGAGAAGTGAGGTGGAATTGGAGGCAGAGATGAGGCCTCCAAGCTGGTCATCTGCTTCTGACAAGTGACAGGGACCTGCTATGGGGCTGCCTGCCCTCACCACCTCCCTGCAGCCCGCCCTCCCTCTCACTAGCCACTCCATGGGCCAGGGAGGCCTCAACGAGGAGAGACCGGCACCTGCCAGGCCTGGACTCCAGAGCAGCAGCGAACCAGTGTGCCAGGGCCGCTGCAGCAAAGTACCCAAGGCTGAGCAGCTGAAAACCACGGTCCTGGAGGCTGAAAGTTTGGAGTGAGTGTGCCGCAGGCCTGTGCTCTCTCTGCAGGCTCTCAGGGGGAAATCTCATCTCTCCTGGCTTCTGCTGTTTGCCATCCATGCTTGGCGCCCCTTTGCATTCGGGGGCATGGCTGGGATCTTTGCTCCATCCTCACGTGAGTGCTCCCGGCGTCCTGGGGTCGGCTTTATGCGCCGGTCTTCTCATAAACACACTGGTCTTACTGGTTTAGCGGCTCTTCCCACTCCAATATGATTTTGTCTTTACCAGTTACAACCCTATTTCCAAGTAAGGTCCCATGCTGAGGTCCGGGGGGGTTAGAATATTAACACATCTTTTGTGGAGAGGTGGCTCACAACGTGATCCATAACAAGTGACAGGAAAGAAATACCAGTTGCAAGCTTTGGAGATCCCTATTTTTTTTTTTTAATGAAACATGGTTCTGCGAAATTTTCATAAAATTCATTGACATTCTATACACTTGTGATGGGCCCTAGAAATATTTTCATGGTGGAACTGAATTCTGATTCTGAAGGAAGAGCTGCTCTGCCATTAGCACTGCTAGCCTGGTCAGCAGGATAGCAGTGGAAAGGAGGAAATGACTGTCACCAGTGAAATCAGGGCAGAAACACGGAGGCGAGGTGAGGAATACAGGCAGGCCCCGAAACCCAGAACAGGAAACTCACCCAGCACAGAGACAGCTGCTTTCCCTCCCGACTGGCACACAGTCGATCACACATTTCCCTTCTCACCAGGTCTGCTTTTTATCTCCCTGTTTCCCTAGAAGCTGTTTCTCTGTTCCACGTGCACACAGCTCCCAGTTTCCTCTTCCTCACATCACGTTCAACGTGGAGCCAACCTGGCATCTTTGTTTCCTGGCTCTAGTTCCTGGGAGAGAGAGTCTGACCCGACTGGAGGCGTGGGGAGTGGCAGGGAGTGCATGGGAGGCTCCTTGTGGATAGCTTGAGCTAACTTAGTGACAGTGAGGATGAAGGTGGTGATTATTCTAAACGGATATTTAAAAGACAAATATAGAGATCTTGGTAATATATTTGTGTGAAGGGTGAGGGAGAAGTCAAAGGTAATAGCCAAATACTGGCATTTGCAAGTAGCTAGATGATGTACCAGAATAGACTAGATTATGCCCCAGTAACAAATGACCACTGGTATGAACTGAGTTGTGCCCCCTTCCCCAATTCTTAAGCCCCAGCTGCTTAGTAACATAGTGGAAAGATGCAGAAATGTGGAGCACAGTAGGAGTTAGGTCACACAAGATAAAGTGCAAAGAAATATGGAGGAAAGTGCTCATTGGATCCCATCACATTGTGCATAAACATATAAAAGGCTCTGAGAAGCCCTGCAATTAAGATTTTATGAAACATATTTATCCACCACATAGCCCTCTCCCCTTTTTCTATTAACGTCAAGTAGAGTTCCAAAGAATGTACGTTGGGAAACATTCCTGTTGTCAAAGTAAAGACTGTAATTTTTTTTTTTTTTGTAAGACAGAGTGTTACTGTGTTGCCCTCAGTAGAGTGCCATGGCATCACAGCTCACAACAACCTCAAACTCTTGGGCTCAAGGGATTCTCTTGCCTTAGCCTCCTAAGTAGCTAGAACTACAGGTGTTCACCACAACACCCTGCTATTTTTTGGTTGTAGTTGTCATGGTTGTTTGGCAGGCCCAAACTGGTTTTGAACCCGGCAGCTCTGGTGTATGTGTCTGGCACCCTAGCTGCTGGATCACAGGCACTGAGTCTAAAGATTAATAATTTTGAAAAGACCATTTTTCCCCTTTCTCCTCATCCTTGTCAGCATCTGTTTTCCCTTGTATGCTGTTGGAGGGAATGTAAATTAGTGCAATCATAGGGGGGAACAGTATGGATTATCCTAAAAAAAATCTAAAAATAGAACTAAAAATGACCCAGAAATTCCAGTGCTGGGTATATATCCAAAAGAAAAAAAAATCTAAGAGATCTCTGCATTCTCGTGTTTACAGAAGCATTAGTCACGATAACCTAAATATGGACTCAACCTAAGCACCTGTCAATGGGTGAATGGATAAAGAAAATGTGGCCCAGGTATGTTATTATTAACATATTATTATATATTATATATTATTATTATAACATTAACATATTATTATTATTATATTAACATATTATTATATGATATTATTTAGCCAAAAAGAATGAAATCCTGCCATGTGCATCAACATGGCTGGAACTGGAGGATATTATGTTACATGAAATAAGCCAACCACACGAAGACAAATACTGTGTGTTCTCACTCATATGTGGGAGCTAAAAATGTGAATCTCATGACGACAGAGAATAAACTGTTTGTCACCAGAGACTGACAAGGGCAGAGGAGGGGGAATGAAGAGAGGTGGATTAATTGGCACAAATATAGTTTGATGGAAGAAAGAAAACCTAGTGTTTAATAGATCAGTAGGGTAACTATAGCTTGCAATAATCTATTGTATATTTCTAAATAGCTAGAAGAGGGCAGTCCAAATATTTCTATAATATAAAGGAAAGAAATATTTGAGATGATGGATATACCAATTACACTGATTTGAATTTTACAAATTACATGAATGTATTAAATTATCACATGTACCCCCCACATATCTACATCTGATAATTTGTTTAAAATTTAGCTAAAAAAAAAAAAAAAAGAAAGAAAGACCATTGTCATGTCTTCCATCTGTATCTTGTAAACCACAGAATTTCAAGGAGTGCTTGGGTGCAAGCAAATAATCTGATGCAGAGGTTTTTAAATTTATTTCAAACCAAATATTACGTAGAACCCTAGAATATGAAACAGAGACAAGCAGGACTGTTCTGGTTTCACCAGGCCTAAGACTAGCTTCCCACCTTAGTTAGTCCTCTGGAAAAACTCTCCCCACAACTGCCCTTCCCTGAGAAGGATTGAGAAACGTTGGCTAAAAAACCATAATCTAAGACAACTCCCTCAGTCTTGGATGGAGAGACATCATAGAGCGTTTGACAACTAGAGGTACAGCTGGGTCTGGGTCTCCAGCCCCACCCAGCAGTGCATATTTTTTGTTGCTTTACGCAGCCTGTGTCCTTGTTATCCCATGGCTCGTATCTCCCTGTGACTGCTCTGTTCTCTGTTGATTCCTAATATCACAGCTTGAGTGAATGTAATGAACTCTGTTCTCCTTAAGAATCTCCTTGGGAATAAGCATTACACAGAGAATCATTTAGCCCATTACTTGGACACTAAATAATAGCATCCTAATGGCATGAGCAAGTTAATGTTTCTACCCAAGAGTCAAACATACAAACAGAAAGTGACTTAGCCACATGGCAGATTCTGCCTCAAAGATTAATAGCTTTTTTAAAAAAAATCTGAAAAATGGTTTATCACAACCTCAGAAAACAATATACATGATTCTGAGAACAAAATTCTCAGTAGATTAGACTTGGGAAGATTTGGGTATGAATGTACCCAGGCAGCACATTTTTGCCCACGGACTCCACTGAAAGATTTCAGAAACATTTATATAGATATTGAAGAAGCATTAACAACATTTGAGCCTGTGCAAGTCTCTTTGCTAAGGCCTCATCTACTATATCAATGTGCCCTTGGGATACTATTACCATTAAAGTCAAAACTTGTGTATTCGATTTTAAATAATGGAAAAGAAGTAAATGGCAAAGCAGCGACAATAGCAGAAAGTGTGTTGCTCACAGCGTCCTGAAAGTTCCTGAACTATAATGCAGGACTCTCCTTGGTAAATGGACCCACTGAATGTCAACCAATGTTTTTCTTTTACATGTATTTATGTGGCTTTGTCTGTTTGCTTACAGGGACAACATTGCTTGACTTTTTACAAAATCGAGATCATACTATGCTTATCATTCTGAAACAGGCTTTTTAAATTTAAAAATATTTGAAATATATTTCCAAATACATAGAAACTTACTTCATTCTTCTAATAACTACATAATATTTATAGCACAAATATTTGCCAATCTATTCAACAGTTTCCCTTTTTATAATTAAGTTGTTTTCTTGGTCTATGACAGCATTGGGTCCATATTTACAATCATTACGATCTTTGTCATTATGAGCAGAAATACTTTGTTGCTTAATACATTGTTGCTTTAATTGGCATTTCCTGATAAACAGGAAGGCTGAACTAATTTCTTCTGTTCCTTGGCCATTTAGAATTTTCTCTTCTCTAAATTTATTTGCAAATGTTTGTATATATTTCTATCGCATTGTTTACTTTTCCTTATCACTAGGTAGAAGTTGTTTGTATATGAGAGATTAGCCACAAGCCCATCATGTCTCTTAAATTTGTTTACATTTTCCTTCACCATCAAGTTGTTGTAAAGTTTAATGTTGAAATCTCTTCTGATCCAGAGACCATAAAGACTTTTTTCCTAAAAGTCTTTGAAATTTTGTTTTATCACGTTATGTCTTTGATCCATCTGGCATTTATATTTTTAGATGATACAAGGTAGGGATCTGGCATTATTTCATTCCATGTAGAAAACCAATTTTCCTTCTGTCTTTATTCTGTTCTATCCGTAAGGGATTTTCCTCAAATGTGTCTTCGTAGCTAGGTTGCAGCATGTCCATATTACAGCTTGTGGAAAGGAGAAAAGGAGATAACCAGGGCAGGAGATTTTTATTTAACTAAGTGAAGCCAACGTTGCACACACCACTTCTACTCTCATTCTGACCATAACTTAATGACAAGGCCGTGTATAGCAATAAAAAGTACCAGGAAAGTAACCTTTAGCTAAGCAGCTCTGTGCCAAGGAAGAGGTAAGACTGGATTTGAATAAAGCCATAAGTCTCCACCCATATCTGCTTCTCCTATCTTCTTTAATAGTAGAAGCAAGTTTTATTTAGGAGAGCAATAGCTTCAACTAAAACAAAACCTCCTTTGCTGCTTCCTATGTTTATTGACTATTAATGGGTGAAATTGCCGTGACAGATTCTTCAAATAAGGACTGATGGCTTGGCACACCTTTTTGTCCCTCCCACTCCATTTCTTCCGGTTACCTGGCCTGTGGACGTTATTGTTGCAGTTCCCGTAGGCATCTTCAGAATCTAAGGAATATTGAGAATGAAAATCAAGGAGGGAGGATAGGTGAAGGGAGGGTAATTGGTGGGACCACACCTATGGTGCATTTTACAAGGGTACATGTTAAATCTACTAAGTGTAGAATATAAATATCTTAACATAATAACTAAGAAAATGCAGGGAAGCCTATGTTAACCAGTTTGATGAAAGTATTTCAAATTGTATATAAAACCAGCACATTTTACCCCATGATTGCATTATTGTACACAGCTATGATTTAATAAAAACAGAGAATGAAAATCAAGTGCTCCCTGACTATTGTATATAAAGTAATAACAGTTCTCAATGTTTCTAAAAGTAAACATTGATTCCTGAGCTCTAGGTGGACAAAAATTAGAACTTATAAATGAAAATATTCATTGTTGAATCATATTAAGATTTAAACTGCTCCCTATTCAAAACATTATTAACTGGTTTTCCAGTGGCAGAAAAGAGGGTATTGCTTCCATGTCCCTTTATATGTGGGTGAACAAAGAAGACTTTGCCAAAACCTCCCAGCAGCTTTCCCTCATGCAATCCAATAGCAAGAAAACAAATAATCTGATTTCAAAAGTGGGCAGACCTGATCAGACATATCTCAAAAGAAGGCACACAAATGGCCAACAGACATATGAAAAATCCTCAACGTCACTGATCATTAGAGAAACACAAATTAAAACTGCAATGAGATAACACCTCATACCTCTTCAAATGGCTATTCTAAAAATGATCAAAGATAATAAATGTCAGTAAGGGTATGGAGAAAAGGAAATCCTGGTACGCTGTTGGTGAAAATATAAACTAGTCCAGTCGGTTTGGAAAACAGCATGATGCTTTCTCAAAAAATTAAAATTAGAATTACCATGTTATCCAGCAATCCCACTTCTGAGTATGGGTTTAAAGGAATTGAACTTAGTATGTCAAAGAGATAACTGCAGTTTCATCTGTACAGCAGCACTATTCACAATAGCCACATTTTGGAAGCCATCTGAGTGTCCATCAACAGATGAACAGATACAGAAAATATGGTCTATATACACAATGAAATACCGGTCAGCCTTTACAAAGAGGAAATTGTGCCACTGGCAAACGTGGATGAACCTAGAAGACATTATGACAAGTGAAATGAGCCAGGCACAGAAAATGCACGAACAGTTTGATGTCTGGGCTGCTGTGCAGACTTCTGAACCTTCTTTTCTACACAACTCCCTTCTTCCAGGCAAATTCCAGCCATCCGAGGACCCTGAGACTGCAGTGCTGTGTTGGGCTGCCTACCCCTGCACCAAATGCACAATGTGTGGCTGTGCATTAAACCTGATTGCTTATGGGTCTTGCTTTGTTTCTGTTCTTTCAGGGATCACACTTCTGGAATGCCTGTTGAAAGTGTCTCAAAACATAATTTATACATATGTGTGTATTCTTTTTTTTTTCTTTTTGCCACAGGAGCACTAATCAGGAACAAGTGACCTCATCATGGTGGGAAATGACTCACATTTTAGTAATGAGAGCCTCTTTCCCACATTAGATGTTATCTTTCCTGAGATCAGAAAATTTTCACCCAATACCTGAACAAAATCAGGGTTCTAATGAGACAAAGGAGCCAGTGGTGTGTGGAATCAGAGAGATACTTGTTGGTGAGGAGGCCATAGTTTTTGTTTTGTTTTGTTTTGTTTTAATTTGGGGGGATTCATTGAGGATACAAGATGTGTCACACACTGAGACCCTACCCCCTCCCTCCTTCCCTCTCTCTGCTCTTCCTTGCCTCCACCCCCTCCCTCCTTCTTTCTCTCTCTGCTCTCCCCTTTCCCCACCCTCCACTGTGTCATTAATTGTCCTCAAATCAAGATTGAATACACAGGATTCATGCTTCTCCATTCTTGTAATGCTTTACTAAGAATAATATGTTCCATTTCCATCTAGGTTAATTAATACAAATGCTGTGAAGTCTCCATTTTTTTAAATGGCTGAATAATATTCCATGGTGTACATGTACCACAGCTTGTTAATCCATTCCTGGGTTGGGGGGCATTTAGGCTGTTTCCACATTTTGATGATTAGAAATTGAGCTTCGATAAACAGTCTAGTCCAAGTGTCCTTATGATAAAAGTTTTTTTTTTTTTTTCCCCTTCTGGATAGATGCCCAGTAATGCAGGATCAAATGGGAGGTCTAGCTTGAGTTCTTTGAGGTTTCTCCATACTTCCTTCTAAAAAGGTTGTATTAGTTTACAGTCCCACCAGCAGTGTAAAACTGTTCCCTTCTCTCCACATCCGCTCCAGCATCTGCAGTTTTGAGATTTTGTGACATGAGCCATTCTCACCAGGGTTAGATGATAACTCAGGGTGGTTTTGATTTGCATTTCTCTGATAATTAAGGATGATGAGCATGTTTGCATATGTTTGCTAGCCATTCGTCTGTCTTCTTGAGAGAAGGTTCTGTTTATCTCTTACCCATTAATATATGGGATTATTGGCTTTTTTCATGTGGATTAATTTAAATTCTCTATAAATCCTAGTTATTAAGTTTTGGTCTTATTCAAAATATGCAAATATCCTTTCCTGGTGTGTAGGTTGTCATTTGCTTTGGTGGTTGTCTCCCTAGCTGTTCAGAAACTTTTCAGTTTAATTAAGTTCCATTTGTTTATTTTGGTTGTTATTGCAATTTGCCATGGCAGTCTTCTTCATAAAGTCTTTCCCCAGACTGATGCTTTCTTTGAGGATTTTTATCATTTCATACCTTAAATTTAAGTCCTTTGTCCATCTTGAATCACTTTTTGTGAGTTAAGAGAGGTACAGGTCCAGTTTCAGTTTTTTGCATATGGATATCTAGTTCTTCCAGCACCATTTATTGAATAGGGAGTCTTTCCTCCAGTGGATGTTCTTGTTTGGTTTATTGAAGATTAGGTGGTTATAAGTTGTTACTTTCATTTCCCAGTTTTCTATTCAATTCCAAATGTCTATGTGTCTATTTTTGTGCCAGTACCATGCTATCTTGACCACTATGGCCTTGTAGTACAGCCTAAAATCTGGTATACTGATGCCCCTGGCTTTATTTTTATTACTAAGAACTGCCTTAGGTATGCAGGGTTTTTTCTGGTTCCATACAAAAAGCAGAATCTTTTTTTCCAAGTCTTGAAAGTACGATGTTGGTACTTTAATAGGGATGGTGTTGATATGGAAGATTGCTTTGGGAAGTATAGACATTTTAACAATGTTGATTCTTCCCAGCCATGAGCATAGTATGTTCTTCCATTTGTTAATGTCCTCTGCTATTTCCTTTCTTAGGGTTTCTTAATTTTCTTTACAGAGGTCCTTCACTAAGGACTGGAACCAGACAAGGTTGTCCTCTGTCGCCATTACTATTCAACATAGTGCTGGAAGTTCTAGCCAATACAATTAGGCAAGACAAGGAAATAAAGGGCATCCAAATGGGAGTAGGGGAGGTCAAACTCTCCCTCTTTGCAGATGATATTATATTTAGAGAACCCCAAAGACTCAACCACAAGACTCCTGGAAGTCATCAAAAAATACAGTAATGTCTCAGGATATAAAATCAATGTCCACAAGTCAGTAGCCTTTGTATACTCCAATAACAGCCAAGATGAGAGGCTAAGAACACAACTCCCTTCACCATAGCTTCAAAGAAAATGAAATACCTAGGAATACGCTTAACAAAAGAGGTGAAGGACCTCTATAAAGAAAATTATGAAACCCTAAGAAAGGAAATAGCAGAGGATATTAAGAAATGGAAGAACATACCATGCTCATGGCTGGGAAGAGTCAACATTGTTATAATGTCTATACTTCCCAAAGAAATCTACCTATTCAATGCCATCCCTATTAAAATACTAACATTGTACTTTCAAGACTTGAAAAAAATGATTCTGCATTTTGTATGGAAGCAGAAAAAACCCATATAGCTAAGACAGTTCTTAGTAATAAAAACAAAGCTGGGGGCATCAGCATACCAGATTTTAGGCTGTACTACAAAGCCATAGTGGTCAAGACAACATGGTACTGGCACAAAAATAGAGTCATAGACATTTGGAATCAAATAGAAAACCAGGAAATTAAGCTAACATCTTACAACC
>CAUYTI010039893.1:0-15290 GCA_963575145.1 Galago senegalensis
CCTGGGTAGAGTGCCGTGGCATTACAGCTCACAGCAACCTCCAACTCCTGGGCTCAAGCGAGTCTCCTGCCTCTGCCTCCCAAGTAGCTGGGATCACAGGCGCCCGCCACAACGCCCGGCCATTTTTTGGTTGTAGCCGTCGTTGTTTGGCGGGTCCGGGCTGGGGATTCGAACCCGCCACCTTAGGTGTACGTGGCTGGCGCCTTAGCCAGTTGAGCTATAGGCGCCGAGCTGGAAAGGCCTTTTCTCAAGAGCCAGGAACAGGCACTTACCCCCTGGGAAGCCTGAAGGGCCCAGCTTTGTGGCCAGCGCTTTTGTAGACACCAGAGGTCTCTGCATTGAACCTGCCTTCACACCCAGCCAGGCCTAAACCTTGCTTTTGAGGAGCTCTTGGTCCACTTTTGGGCACCAGGCTTGAGGGGCTAGGGGCCATCCTTTACTTCCCTCAGAAAAATAGATCTGCTCTGAACTTGAGCATCAGTTATTGCTGAGTATACTACCTCCAGGGAGGCTGCTGAGTGCTAAAACCAAACCAACATGGCTTTAGTGCCTGTGTTTACCAGGCCAGGGAGTGGGGGTGGGCTTGTTCTGAGAAGGAAAAACCTCCTGTCCTGAAGGGGGAAGATGGGTGCAGAGGAGCCAGGCCAGACTGCAGCGCTGGCTTGTAGGCAGGCATCAGGCTAGAGCAGCCATGGCCCAGAGACAGAAGCCTTGCACATTGCAGGCCTTTCCCCGCAGGCCTGTTTGGTGTTACCTTTTTTCTTTTCCTTTCCTGTTTCTTTTCTTTTCCTGCTCATTCACTTTGCAGGTGGCTGGGAAGGGTCGGCTTCCTACAAGTTGACCTTCACAGCAGGGGGCGCCATTGAGTTTGGACAGCGAATGCTCCAGGTGGCATCTCAAGGTAGGAGATGAGGCTCTACAGATTAAGGGCCAAGGATACGTTTGTGTGGGGCTTTTACTTTTTACTTTATTTTTTTAAGCACTCAGGAACTAACTAAGTGTGGGGACACCAGGTTGACCAGGCCTGGGAACTGGGAAGAAAGCCTATAATTCCATTGGCCCTGGCCCTTATCTCCAAGGCTAGGTTTCCCTTGCCTGGTGCTAGTATATGACATTTCAGCTAGAGGTTTCAGAGTCAAGGACATTTTACAATGGCCTGCTAAAAACAAAAACCCAGCCATTAAGCTATCATTAGTAACTAGTATAAATCCACAAGCGATGTGCTTAGCACACAATTTCCCAGCCCCATCTACACCCTCTCCCTGCACCTCCCTCTGCCCACACCTCCTTTTCATCCTTGCCCAGGCTCTGACCTTTCTCCCATCCTCTCCCCTTGCCTCATCCCTGGCCCAGGCAGACACAGAGGTGGGTGAAGAGTGGAGTAGAGTGGGTAGGGCATGTCTGCTGGGCACAGCCCTAGGCCCAGCAGCTCCCCTCTGCAGGCAGCAGGGCCATCCTCTCCCAATGCCCGAGGCAGGCGACACTCACTTCTCTCTCCCCTTGTGCTTATAGCCTCCAGAGGTGAAGCCCCCAATGGAGCCTATGGGTACTCTTACATGCCCAGCGGGGCCTATGTCTTTCCCCCACCAGTCGCCAATGGAATGTACCCCTGCCCTCCTGGCTACCCCTATCCACCGCCCCCACCTGGTGAGTGTGTCCTTTGCTGCCTACCCTTACCCCACCCACCCACTAACCACCCCCTCCCAAGCCAGGGGGCTGTAGTGGAGACACTTCAGGACTAACGAGAAGCTGGAGAGGCTTGAGGAAGATGCCAGCTGAGGGGCTGGGCTATATGGCTCCCATGGAGGCAGCCTTCAATAGCAGCGTGGCTTGGCCACTCAACCATGTCCCTGTCACTCCCTTGCCGAGCAGAGTTCTATCCAGGACCTCCCATGATGGATGGGGCCATGGGGTATGTGCAGCCTCCACCACCGCCCTATCCTGGGCCCATGGAACCTCCAGTCAGCGGCCCTGATGTCCCCTCCACTCCTGCAGGTGAGGCCCCTGGTTGCCTCCTAAGGTCATACAGAGAGCCTCAGAGATGCCACCAGCTGGGAACCCCAAATGATAGATGAACCCTGGCCTAGGGATTAGCCCATGGGACCCCTGCCTGGGGGTATGGAGCTGGATTCCAGTCCCCCAATCCCTTAGCCACATGTCCTAGATCTAGGAATGGTGCCCAGTATGCCTGAGTCTTGTCATCTACAAATAGATGATCGTAGTGCCATCTGGTGGGATTGGGTTGGAGATTAGCTGGGGTAAGACATGTGAAAGGGCTAGAAAGAACAGTGCCAGCACATAGCAAGTGCTTAGGAAATTTTAACTGCTGTTGGGCGGTGCCTGTGGCTTATTGGGTAGGGCGCCAGCCCCATGTATCGATGGTGGCGGGTTTGAACCCAGCCCAGCCAAATTGCAACAGAAAAATAGCTGGGCGTTGTGGCAGGCACTTGTGGTTCCAGCTACTTGGGAGGCTGAAGCAAGAGAATCGCTTAAGCCAGGAGTTGGAGGTTGCTGTGAGCTGTGATGCCATGGCACTCTACTGAGAACGATAAAGTGAGACTTTGTCTCTAAAAAAAAAAAAGAAAGAAATTTTAACTGCTGTTTTTACTGATGGACCTGGGCCCCTAGCACCAGGTGCCCTGGACCTTGGGGGCCAGGGGTCACAGGCTGAGCTTAGCCCTTGGGGAAGCCACAGGAGGGGATGGTGCTTATCACCAACAGTGGGTATGTTTGCTCTCCCAGCTGAAGCCAAGGCCGCAGAAGCAGCTGCCAGCGCCTATTACAACCCCGGCAACCCACACAATGTCTACATGCCTACGGTGAGTAGGGGTGATGGCGCCAGGGCAGCCCCCTTATCCACAGAGTTAGGAACAGGGAGACCTTGTCTGGTTTTGGATCTTCTAATGTCATCTTTTCTTTTTTCCTTCTTTAGAACCAGCCTCCACCACCTCCCTACTACCCCCCAGAAGATAAGAAGACACAGTAGACCCTCCCGCCTTCCTGCCTCCCACCCAGTGCCCCTTCCTTCCCCTCCCTGGGGCTAAGGCTGGGGTTCAGGGAGGGGGGGCCTTGTTTTTCCTTCAGGTCTGATTATAAACAGTCACTAGAACTAGCACTGTGGGACAGAGGGACCCCTAGCCTCTGGACAGGCGCCACCCAGCTTCTTGTGCCAGCTCGGAGCCCATGGCACTGCTCAGCGCACCTCCCTTGACCAACTCTGGGCTCTCCTTGGGAGCATAGGGCATCCTCGTGTTCCTGTTTTGCTCTTGTAACTTCTCCCTACCAGGGACTCTCTGGCCACCTCCTCCACCTCAGTCCACCTCCCTTGGTCTGGTCCACTGCACTCAGCCTCAGGGCCCTAAGACCAGGCCCTGTCAGGCCTGCTCACGTTCCCTCTGCTGGCCTGTTCCTAGCGTGGAAGGGACTGTCCTGCGGACCATCAGCCCACATTCCGTTAGCCAGGCTCCAGCCCCACCCACACTTGTCCTCTCCTTTCTCTGCCCTTGGTCATGCTGTTGCCACCTCTGTATGACTTTTGAAGCTTGAGCTTCCAGGAGTTGGGTGGTGCTGGGGGCAAGGCCACTGTGCCTGGGAAGGAAGCCCCTCTGTGTCCCTGCTAGTGTTTCTGGAACTTGCTTTCCCTCTCCTCTCTCTACCCTCTAGAAGGGGCTTCTTAAATGGAACTGGAGAATGCACGTCTGTTCTGTCTTGCCATTGGGGACTGCTGGGTGGGCTAGGAACAAGGACTCTGACCCTGCTGCCAGCCCCTCAGCCTGCCCTCTTCCCTTTGAGCTTCATGCCCCTTGGATGCGCTAAAATTTGCTCTTGTTTCTTCTTGGACTGGCCACAAAGTGAGGAGATGGTTATTTAAAGAGAATTCCCTATTTATTTGACAAAAAAAAAAATTTCGGTTAATATATTAATGTGAAATAAACCCTGTTTGCACCTTGATTTGTTTGCTAAAAATGTGAAATAGTAAAAATGAAGTAACAAGTCTTTCTGGCTCTGCATGTGGTTAACCCAGGTGACCAAGGAAGGACAGCTTTCTGGCTACAGAGGGCCCTGGGAGGCTCTGGGAGACTGTTCCTCCGATGAAAAGCCCCTTGTTCAAATGGACCATTTGGTCTTCATGATACCTCTGCCTGTAGGGTCTCCATCCTCTGTGCTCCACCCTGGGAATCCCCTGGGACCTGGGCAGGAGGGTGTTCAGGCTTGCTGGCCTGTCTGTGCTGGCTGCAGGGGGGATTGCATTTCTGGCCCAGGCATCTGAGGGAGGAGGCCCTAGGCCTCTGGAGCATGTTGAGACAGACGCACTCTGGAAGACTGGCTTCCTGCCACCCTCCTGTGATCCTGGTGGGAAGGGAAGTGGAGAGAGCCAAAGGCACAAATGTCCCTGTGCCTCTGAGCTGAGGCCCAGGGCACAGGCTCAGTAAGTCACAGAGGTCTGAGAAAGCCCAGTGTTGGCCCCTGTGAATCAAGTCCACCCTCATGGGAGAGACTAGGCAGCAAGTCCTCTCTGGCCTCTGGCTTTGGCCCGCCCTACCTGGGAGCTTTGGGGTTTGGCTAAACCTACAAGGACATTTGAAGGGAGCATTCACCTGACCGTCACAGTGGAGGCAGGGGCCATACCTGCCCAGCACAATTTGGCTATGTCACCACCGGGGAATGTCACCTGTGAGGTGGGGCAGACTGAGAGTTGGCGGCCAGCCTCTCAGGAGTCCCCGACTCTGAGTCTTGCCCCAAGTGGGGCCTATGGGGAAGTCCAGTGAGAATACCCCAGGGGCCCAGGTCAGCTTCCCTCCTGACTGGTCTGGGCACAGTACACAGATGGAGCAGAATTGCCCACCTGACACTGCCACTGCAGGAGTGCTGGACGCTCCCAGGGCCCTTGCAGGAGGGTGGAGTTGGGCAGGGCCCGCCCACTGGGTCCACCTTGTGCTCCAGCCTTGAGCGGGTGCAGCCGGGATTCTGGCTGGAGGAAGGTTCAGAGGGCCTGGGAGACAATCCCCTGAGCGGCGGTGAAATTCTAACTCTCTAACCCTCCCCACTGCCCTCCCTCTCCCCTCCCCTGGCAGAGGGTGGCAGCCCCGTGCTCTTTGCATAATCCTGCGGCTTCTCTGTCTTGACTTTGCTGTCTTCACTTACCGCACCACAGCAGGGGACAGCCGACGGGAAGGGCAGAGCAGGCCACCATGGCAACACTCCTCTCCAACCCCCAAAGACGCCCTCCCCTCTTACGCCAGGCCATCAAGATAAGGCGCCACAGGGTCAGAGACCTGCAGGATCCTCTGCCCCAGATGGAGGTAGGAGTGACCTCAATGGGGAGGAGAGCAGCCCCAGGGGCTTGGTGGTGCCCTGCTGTCTGGCCCCACCTACTGAAGGCTGGGACAGAGGACTAGGGACCTTCCCCTGCCCACCCCAGCCCCTGGGCAGGACCCTGTGGGCCAAGAAAGCCCACCTGCCAGGTGTCCCTAGGCTACCAAGGGCCTCAGGTCAAGAGGCCATTCCTCCCCCAAGCCTCCCCGTGAAGAGCCATCCCACTGCTCCTATTCAGAAGGCACCAGCTCCATTAGGCAGGGAGTGTCCCTGCAGAGCAGTAGTCTTAGGGATCAGTTGAGCAGCCCCAGGCCTGCTCACATCCCCCTCACCTCCTCTGGGCCTCACTTCCGCTGGGTGGGGAGAGGAGCCGATAAGCAGTGTCAGTGTCGTTTCCTCCAAGGCAGGAAGGGAGGTGGGGGTGCAAAGAGCTGACTGCTGGGCCAGCTGGGCGCCCATGGACCTCCACCATGGCAGGCCCGGGGACAAGGACAGTGACCCTGGGGCTGGGCCCCCAGGAGGCCTGCTGGGGGAACAGGTGTGGGACTTCGTGAGGCTGGAGGCTGGGTGCTGGGCCCTGGGCCTGAGCCTGGGCCTGGCCTGGTACACCACCTTGTTTTTCCACCTTGTTGTGCAGACCAAGCCTCCATCCCATCATCTGTCCCCAGAGGAGGTAAGCATCAGAGTATTGGGGGTGCATCCTTCTGAAAAATCCCCGTAACTCCTGGCCAAAGCTGATGGCAACAACCTGGGGTGGGAAGGGAGCTTCTGGGTCCTACCCCCTCTGCTGCAAACATGGCACCTGCCCCTGCTGTGGGTGTGAGGTGTAAGTGCCAAGGGTGAGGCTCCTGAGGTGGTCCTCTGTGTCCCAGCGGGCCCTGCTCTACGAGGAAGCTCTGTACACTGTCCTGCACCGCCTGGGTCAGCCGGAGCCCACCCACGTGACAGAGGCCTCTGAGCTGCTGCAATACCTTCAGGAGGTGAGCCCAGCCCCAGCCCACGCCTTCCTGCAGCTGGGACTCAGCCGCCCCTTTCCAGGCCTGGCCCCTATGCTGTGCCCCCAGCCCCCACACTCCAGCCCCTTGGATTGCCTCCCCACAGGCCTTCCACATGGAGCCCGAGGAGCACCAGAAGACACTGCAGCGGGTCAGGGAGCTCCAGGTAACCCAGGGCCAGTAGGGAGCCTGGGAGGCCCAGTCCTCTATGGAACTCAGCACGCCCCTTCTATCCCTTTAGAAGCCAATATTTTGTCTGAAGGCAACAGTGAAACAAGCCAAAGGCATCCTGGGCAAGGATGTCAGTGGTGAGTGTGGGTGGGCGCTCAAGGGTCTTCTTCCTCTCCCATCCAGAGTATGACTCCTGGCAGGAGTGTGTATCCGCCACGAGTCCCCCAGCCTGCCCAGTGTCCCCTTTTGCTCAGCCCCTGGGATGGGACTGACTACCTGGCTGCATCATCCTTGCCATTCCTCCCCAGGGTTCAGTGACCCCTACTGCCTGCTGGGTATTGAGCAGGGAGTTGGTGTGCCAGGGGGAAGCCCTGGGGCCCGGCGGCGGCAGAAGGCCGTGGTGAGGCACACTATCCCCGAGGACCAGACCCACCGCACCCAGGTCATCAGTCAGACACTCAACCCCGTCTGGGATGAGACCTTTATCCTGTATGTGGCCCTGCCCCAGCCCCCACCTTGTCCAGGGCTCCTCTGGGTGGTAGGGTCTCCCCCAGTCAAGAGATCAGTGGGTCTTCCTGGCTCAAAGTAGGGCTTGGCCCTGGGCAAACCCTAGAGGAGGAGCCCATCCTCAATACAGAGTAGGTCAGACCGGTGACATCAGTGCCATGAGAACCGGGGAGCAGGAAGGCTCTGGCTGAATCTGGGGGTGTCTGGAGCCTTACCTTAAAGGAAGGAGGGTGCGCCTGGGAGGGAAAGAGGGATGTGGCAGGGACCAGCCACGAGTCCAAGCAGGTGATATTGGAGATGGCAGCTTTCAGGGAGAGCCTCTGGGCTGGGGTTGCTTGTGGATCCATCTGATTCTAGCCCTCAAGACCTTCAACCATGCCCTTTTCTCCCTACAAGGGAGTTTGAGGACATCACCAATGCAAACTTTCATCTGGACATGTGGTAAGTGAGGTACATGCCCTGCCCCTAGGGACAGGGAAGAGAAAGGATCAAGGGCTGAGGGTGACCATGCTTCCTCCCAGAAGGGATCACAGATAACCCTGTCTGCCTTTTGCTCAATCCTCTGCCCCTCCAGGGACCTGGACACTGTAGAGTCTGTCCGACAGAAGCTAGGGGAGCTCACAGATTTACACGGGCTTCGCAGGTAGGTGCCTCAGGGCTCACAGGGAAGGAGTGGGGGCTCCTGCACTTCCCATACCCGCACTGGACTATAGGTGGCTGCAGGTGGGGCACATTCCAGCCTGGTTGGTAATCTTCCTCATGAATCCTGCCTGGAATAGGATCTTTAAGGAGGCCCGGAAGGACAAAGGCCAGGATGACTTTCTGGGGAATGTGGTTCTGAGACTGCAGGTAACGGGGAAAGGGGACTAGGGCTATGGAGAGGGGTTCCAGGTCTTCACCAAAGAGAACCTGGGGTCTGCCCCCTTTTCTCCCCTCCCCCTGACTGCATGAGGTCCTGACACTCGTGGTTCTGCCAGGACCTGCGCTGCCGGGAAGACCAGTGGTACCCCCTGGAGCCCTGCACCGAGACCTACCCAGACCGTGGCCAGTGTCACCTCCAGTTCCAGCTCATTCATAAACGGGTAGGTGTAAGGCTGGGCCAGGAACTGTGGCAACCCCCTCAGTGGCCCAGCTTGGGTGGGGAGGATAGCTGCACCCCACGTGGGGTCCTATCTGCTCACAGAGACTGCATTGCAGAGAGCCACTGCAGCCAGCCGCTCCCAGCCCAGCTACACCGTGCACCTCCATCTTCTACAGCAGCTTGTTTCCCATGAGGTCACACAGCACCAGGTACTGCCTTCCCAGGGTTAGGTGTAGCTGGAGCTGCCTGTCAGGTCCTGACACTTCTCCACCTGTTCCCCTCAGACAGGCAGCACCTCCTGGGATGGATTGCTGAGTCCCCAGGCGACCACCATTCTCTTTCTCCATGCCATGCAGAAGGACCTATCTGACTTCCACCAGTCCATGGCGTGAGCACACAGCCCCTCCCGTCCCTCCTGCCCTCCTAGAAGCTGGCAGCCCAAGGTCTATGCCCTAGGAGCCTTCTCTTGGGACCAAACTATGTCTTAAAAAAATTTTTTTTTTTGAGACGGAGCCTCAAGCTATCCCCCTGGGTAGAGTGCCATGGCATCACGCTCACAGCAACCTCCAACTCCTGGGCTCAAGCGAGTCTCCTGTCTCAGCCTCCCAAGTAGCTGGGACCAGAGGCGCCTGTCACAATGCCTGGCCATTTTTTGGTTGCAGCCATCATTGTTGTTTGGCGGGCCCGGGCTGGGGATTTGAACCCACCACCTTAGGTGTATATGGCTGGCGCCTTAGCCGCTTGAGCCACAGGCGCTGAGCCTATGTCTTAAGTTTTGAATCAGTTATCAACTTTGAAAAATCTGAAAATTTCACATAGGGATCCACATCTCCAGCTAGGGCCATCATTTTACTGGGCTGTGCTTGACCAGAGCAGAGCTATGTGTCTACCACTGTCATGGTTGCCATCAGGCCCACTTCAGTCTGTTATGTCTCCTGAGTCCTCTCTGCATTTGAGTTTGCTGCCCCTGCTCCAGACCCAGCCCCATCTCCCAGTGAGCAAATCCGTATGCTGACATTAGCAAATCCATGCTGAAGGCCTAACATGCCCCAGCGCCTGGTCAGATTCTAGAAACAACAGGAAGTCACAGATGTCCCAGTGCATGTGAGAGGAGCAGAAGTAGGTCCAGGACTCGGTAACTGGGGAGGGGACCAGGGCAGGATGCTGGCTTGCTGAGGGTGGGAGGAGGCTGTGGAAGGCAATTCTGGGCCTGGGGCAGTGAGTAACCTTCTACGCCCCTGGGCAGTGAGTCTTCCTGGAGTCAGGGGTGGATGGTGTAAGGCTGGAGACTGGCGTAGGCGCCAGATGATGAGGGGCCTGGCTTGCTCAGAAGACCCAAGCAGGTGGCCACTGTGTCAAATAGGGACCTGGGCCTGTTGCTGGGTTGCTTTTCTCTTGTATCCTCTGCCCTGCCACTGGGACCTCATGTGTGAAGTCACCCCTTCACATATAGGGAAATTCCAGCTGCTGTTTGCCCTATGTGCACAAAGACTCAAGTCACTTGATCTGATTTTTTGCAAGAAATCCTGACATTTTAAAATTACAAATGTTCCAATTTAAGAGATAGGCAATTTTAAAAGCATCTGTGGAAACAAACTCCTGTGGACCACTAGTTTCTAGCCTGTATTACTTGGTGGAGCTCCCTGAGAGGCTCTGGAACAGGGGTGTCGTCCCCATGGCTGATGGTGCCCCGTTTACAGGCAGTGGCTGGCCTATAGCTGCCTCTACCAGAGCCTGGAGTTCCCCAGTGGCTGCCTTCTGCATCCCATCACCAGCATTGAGTACCAGTGGATCCAGGGCCGGCTCAAGGCAGAGCAGGTGGGCTTAGGGTGGGGTAAGGAGTGCTGGGCAGGTAAGGCCTGGGGAGGGGAATGGCTGTTGGCCCCTAATGTAGCTCCTGGCTCTGCAGCGGGAGGAGCTAGCCACATCCTTCCAGTCCCTGCTGGCCTATGGCCTCTCCCTCATCCGGAGATTCCGCTCTGTCTTCCCCCTCTCAGTCTCCGACTCCCCAGCCCGGCTGCAGTCTCTTCTCAGGTCAGTGGCTCCCCTCCTCTTCTTTGGGATGAGGGAGCAGCCAGGGGCACCTGTAGCAATGGGGGAAGCCTGCTGGAGGAGTGCGAATGGTGGGTGTGGGGTAGCAGGCCTTGTGGGCACAGCCCTTCTGCCTCACAGGGTCCTGGTACAGATGTGCAAGATGAAGGCGTTCAGAGAACTGTGTCCAGACAGCGCCCCACTGTCCCAGCTGGTGACCGAGGCCCTGCGGGTACAGTACTCATGCTGGGGAATAGGGGGGAGTGTACTTGAGCCTAGGGACCCTGTGCTTACTGCCTCCTTGCTGGCAGACTGGCACTGTTGAATGGTTCCACCTGAAGCAGCAGCACCATCAGCCCATGGTGCAGGTGAGGAGCTGGGCAGGGAAGGAGGGTGGGAGTGCCTACCCCTTGAAGCCTTGCTCAGTTGCTCAGTGCACCTCTGTCCCTCCCAGGGCATGCTGGAGGCAGGCAAGGCCTTGCTGAGCCTAGTACAGGACATTGTTGGCGACCTGCAGCAGTGCCAACGCACATGGAACAAGATCTTCCTCAAGTGAGCAGACAGCAGGGGTGGGAGGAGGGTCAGCAGCTCAGCTCAGACCCAGGACTGAGGGACCCTGGGTGTATACCACTGGGTGATGCCCACTGCCTTTCTCCCAGTGCCCTGAAGATCGACCTCTTCTCTGCTGCTTTCCTAGAGCTGCAGTGGCTGGTGAGTCTTTCTGCTGTCTGTAGCCTGCAACATTCGCCGGGCTCTGTGCCCTGCCCACCATGCCTTTTCTTCACAGGTGGCCAAGCGGGCCAAGGACCACACAGCAGCAGTCGGTAGCCCCGTGTCCCCAGAGATGGGTGAAAGTCTGTTCCAGCTCTACATCAGCCTCAAGGAGCTCTGCCAGCTGCACCCAGCGCCCTTGGAGAGGTGACCCTCAGGGTGGTTATGGGTGGGCTGCTGGGGCATAGGAGAGAGGAGGGTCCATGAGGGCCCAGGGCCTGCAGCAGCCATGGCCTTTCCTAAAGGCAAGCTGCTCTGGCTCTCCCCAGGGATGGAGTCCTGGCTCTGGATGGTTTCCACTGCTGGTTCCAGCCGGCCATCCCCTCCTGGCTGCAGAAGACGTACAGTGTGGCCCTGGCACGGGTGCAGCGTGCAGTACAGATGGACCAGGTAGGGGCGGGGCCCAGACTTGGGGGTGAGGCTTGGACTCACCCTTTCCTCTTGGGCAGCAATTATCAACCTGTGGATCATGACCCCACAGGAACTGTATTAAAAAGCCACACATTAGGAAGGTTGAGAACCACTGCTCTAGGGTGAGGTGAAAGCAGGTAATTCTCTATAAATGTCCTTCCTGGCACTCCTGAGGCCAGTTGTGTGCAAAATGCTGCCTCCTGATACCCTTGTAGTTAACTGTGGCTTCACTTTGCAAATGGATCCTGAAGCCTAAAGGGTCTGGGCTAAGGCTTACTTGTCCCAGGGGGAAACCCCTGCCCAACTCTGTTCTTGGCAATGGTAGCTCCTCTGATGCTTCTGGAGAGGGAGTGGGACTTGGCAGCATCTGGGGCCCTCCTTTCTAAGTACTTCTCCCTTCCCCCAGCTGGTGCCCCTGGGTGAGTTGACCAAGCATAGCACATCAGCTGTGGATCTGTCCACCTGCTTTGCCCAGATCAGCCACACTGCCCGGCAGCTGGACTGGCCAGATCCAGAGGAGGCTTTCATGATCACTGTCAAATTTGTGGAGGTGCGTGCAGCATCTTCCATGTGTCCTTCCCCACTTCTCAGAACAGTCTCACTACCACGTAGTTTCTTCCACGTTATCACACAAGCAGCCTCTCAAAGCCTGTTTCCTAAATCTCCCAAGTTGTTGAGATTCCCATGTCCCCCAATTGTCTTTCCCACGGCTCAATTCCCCCCGCCCATCCCCACCCAGGACACCTGTCGGCTGGCCCTGGTGTACTGCAGCCTTATAAAGACCCGGGCCCGTGAGCTCTCTGCAGGCCAGAGGGACCAGGCCCAGGCAGCCAACATGGTAAGAGCCAGCCAGAGCTGGGGCTGGGGGTCTTGCCAGGTGGGTGTGCCAGTTTTGATACAGTTCAGGAAACTGTGTCCCTGTACCCATGCCTGCCCCCAGCTGTGCGTGGTGGTGAATGACATGGAGCAGCTACGGCTAGTGATCGGCAAACTGCCCACACAGCTGTCCTGGGAGACCCTGGAGCAACGGGTGGGGGCCGTGCTGGAGCAGGGGCAGCTACAGAATACACTGCATGCCCAGCTGCAGGGTGCACTTGCTGGGCTGAGCCACGAGATCCGCACTGGTGTCCGTACCCTGGCTGAGCAGGTACCTTGTCCAACCCCATCCCACCCTGTCCTCAGCCTGAAACCTGGCCCCAGCAGGACCTGATGTCCAGCCCCTGCCCCTTCTTGCACCTAAACACAGGCTCCTGGTGAAATCTCCTGAGCCCCCACTTATGCCCTGGCCTCCCTTCTACCATTTTGTGTCTCCAGCTGGAGGTGGGCATTGCCAAACACATCCAGAAACTCGTGGGCGTCAGGGAGTCTGTCCCACCTGAGGACGTGAGTGACCTTCATTGCCCTGTTGGCTCAGTGGGTCTGGTGTTGTGAGATTGGGCAGGGCATTGAAGACCTGGGAGTATTAGAGATAAGCTCTACTAGTGTTTCTCAACCTTCCTTATGCTGCGGCCCATTAATACAGTTCCTGTGGGTCACGACCCACAGGTTGAGAACCGCTAAGCTCTCGTTAGGCCTCAGTTTCTTCCTTGGATGCTTGTGGGTTCGGGTTGGGTTACTTCACATGTTCCCCCAGCACTGCCAGTCACTGTGGGGACTGTAGGGGTGGAGGACAGGCTCAGGCTTGCAGCCAAACACACCTGAGTGTGCATCCTTCTCAGCTGCCTACTAGATTTGCCATCCCATGTTTACAAGCCAGCTGACCTCAGTTCCTCATCTGTAAGGGATATCATGATGTATACCTTTGTTTGGGAGGTTATTTATTCATCAACTATTCATTAAGCACCCACATTGTCCCAGGCATTGATTTATGAATGCGGACAGATCAATGAACAACATGACAAAAATTCCTGCTTTCCTGGAGCTTATATTCTAGTTATGGAGGCTAAGAAGAGCTAAATCAGTAAGCAATGGCTGTAGCTCTAACTATAAATACATACACAGATGCACATGCGTGGAGCCACATGCATGTGTGCAGTGTGTGAGATAATGATAAGTCCTGGAGAGAATAATACAACACAGAACAGGGGGGGAAGCGTTAGAGGTTGTATTTTTAGATAGTAGCCGGGGAAGGCCTTTCCCAGAGAGGGACAGCTGAGTCAGTCCCATAGGAAGCGTGGGAAGGAGCCATAAGAATTTCTAGGGAAGGCTTGGTGCCTGTGGCTCAAGTGGCTAAGGCGCCAGCCATATACACCTAAGGTGGCAGGTTCGAATCCAGCCCAGGCCCACCAAAACTACAATGATAGCTGCAACCAAAAAATAGCCAGGTGCTGTGGCAGGTGCCTGTGATCCCAGCTACTTGGGAGGCTGAGGCAGAAGACTCGCTTGAGCTCAGGAGTTGGAGGTTGCTGTGAGCTGTGATGCCACAGCACTCTACTTAGGGGGATAGCTTGAGGCTCTGTCTCAAAAAAAAAAAAAAAAAAGAATTTCTAGGGAAGGCTCAATGCCTGTGGCTCAAGCGACTAAGGTGCCAGCCACATATACCTGAGCTGGTGGGTTCGAATCCAGCCCAGGTCTGCCAAAACAACAATGACAGTTGCAACCACAAAATAGCCAGGCGTTGTGGCAGGCGCCTGTAATCCCAGCTACTTGGGAGGCGGAGACAGGAGACTCACTTGAGCCCTGGAGTTGGAGGTTGCTGTCAGCTGTGATGCCACAGTATTCTACCCAGGGCAACAGCTTAAGGCTCTGTCTCAAAAAAAAAAAAAAAAAAAAAGAATTCTAGGGAAGAGCATTCCAGGCAAGAGGGAACCGCATAGGAGAAGATGCTGAGTGTAGACCAGGTGGCTGAAGCAGACTCAGAAATGGGGAGAGGGAGGCAGAGCAGTGGGCAAGACTGGCTCCTGCAGTTGTTACAAATGGAGCACAGGAAAGCTCTTGGCCCCTGGCTCCTAGGGGTCAGGGCAAGGGAATGGGGTGGGACAGAAATGGATCAGAGCCAGATGTGCCCACACCCTCTCCCAGGCCATTCTGCCCCTGATGAAGTTCCTGGAGGTGGAGCTTTGCTACATGAATACCAACTTGGTGCAGGAGAACTTCAGCAGGTCTGCAGCAGCCCCTACCCTGGGGCCCCGCCCCCTCTACCACCCCTCCCATGGGCCCTTCTTGCTTAGTATCCAGTCTGGGGGATGGAGGGTGAATTTCTTTGGTGACCTCCCTTAGGCGTTGTAACCAACCTCTGTTCAAATGTTCAATCCCAGGGACAGGGAGCTCATGCATGACCTCTCAAGCCCGTGCTAAGTAAAAATCTGCCTACCCTCTCTACCTTAGTTCTGGCCATCTTCAGGGCTGTCCTAACAGCTTCTCTCCCTTCTGATGTTATAAGCAACTGGTGTTTCTTGCTGTAATGCCAGAGAACTTCTAGTTAGGGGGTCTTTTTTTTTTTTTTTTTAAGTTAAGATGTCTTAGGCCGGGTGCAGTGACTCATGCCTATTATCCCAGCACTTGGGAGGCTGAGGCAGGTAGACTATCTGAGCTCACAAGTTTGAGATCAGCCTGAGCAAGACCCCATCTCTAAAAAATAGCCAGGCATTGTGGCAGGTGCTTGTGAAAATCCCAGCTACTTGGGAGGCTGAGGCAAGAGGATTGCTTAAGCCCAAGAGTTTGAGGTTGCTGTGAGCTGTGATGACATAGCACTCTACCAAGGGCAACAAAGTGAGATTCTGTCTCAAAAAAAAAAAAGATGTTTTTTTGTTTGTTTGTTTTTGTTTTTGAGACAGAGCCTCAAGCTGTTCCCCTGGGTAGAGTGCCGTGGCATTACAGCTCACAGCAACCTCCAACTCCTGGGCTCAAGCAAGTCTCTTGCCTCCACCTCCCAAGTAGCTGGGACCACAGGCGCCCGCAACAACCCCTGGCTATTTTTTGGTTGCAGCCATCATTGTTTGGCGGGTCCGGGCTGGGGATTCGAACCTGTCACCTTAGGTGTACGTGGCTGGCGCCTTAGCCGGTTG
>CAUYTI010039894.1:0-18178 GCA_963575145.1 Galago senegalensis
CGCCTGTGGTCCCAGCTACTTGGGAGGCGGAGGCAGGAGACTCGCTAGAGCCCAGGAGTTGGAGGTTGCTGTGAGCTGTAATGCCACGGCCCTCTACCCAGGGGGACAGCTTGAGGCTCTGTCTCAAAAAAAAAAAAAAAAGAAAAGCACCTAACTAAGGTCAGCACCAAGATAAGGAAAAGTTGTCTCCATTTTCTCTGCTATTTATCATTATATGGATGTGTTTTGGCCAATGCAATTAAACAGAAGAAAGTAATTAGCAATATAAAAATTAGAAAAGAAGTAATAAAACAATTCCTATTTGTAGATAACACGATAACTATTCATGAAAAGTTCTAAATAAAGAAAAATATCAATGACAAAACTAATACAAAATGTAAAACAATTTAGTAAGGAAGTCAGAAAATATGAAAATAGCATTCAGACAAACAATTAGAAGATAAAATGGGGGAAAAACTCACACTTGCAATAGGGACAAAAATAATAATAATATCCCTAAGAATAAACTTAGATATGTTCAAACCTTACATAAGGAAAAGTTTAGGCTCCTCTAAAGGACAGAAAAAGATTTTAATGGAAAGACTTCCATCATCTTCAGTAACTTAACTTATCAAGATCTGAGTTGTCCAATTTATAAATTTAATACAATCCCCATAAAAAGACCAGTAATCTTTTTTCTGGAACTAGAACAAATTGATACTAAACATACATAAAAAGCAAACACAAAAGAATACCCAAGAAAACGCTGTAAAAAAGAAAAAGGACTATGAGATGGGAACAGTATTACCAAATATTAAAACATGCAGTAAAGGCCAGCCATGGGGGCACAGTGGCACATGCCTATAATTGAGAGGCTGAGGGAGCAGGATCACTTGAGCCCAGGAGTTGGAGGCCATAGTGCTATAACCATGCTGGTGAATGGCCACTGTACTCTGGTCTAGGCACCAGAGAAAACCTCATCTTTTTTTTTTTTTTAGAGACAGTGTCTCATTTTATCACCCTCAGTAGAATACTATAGCATCACAGCTCACAGCAGCCTCCGACTCCTAGGCTCAGGCAATTTTCTTGCCTCAGCCTCCCGAGTAGCTGGGACTACAGGTGCCCGCCACAACACCCAACTATTTTTATTTTGTTGCAGTTTGGCCAGGGCATGGTTAGAACCTGCCACCCTCGGTATATGGCGTCAGCGCCCTATCCACAGTTGCTGCCCAGACCTTATCTCTTAAAAAAAAAAAGTTATAAAGCCTCAAGGATTAAAATATAGTGAGATACATTTCTTAAATCCCGAGACTGGTAAAACTTAATAAGCTTGACACACGTGGCTAAGCTATGAAGCAGGTACTTTCGCACACTGCTGGTGGGAATAGGAAAAAGTTCTTTCCTACAAAAGTTATTTGGCAATACCTGTATTTAAGAAAACTATATGCATTTAATTTTGTTTCTTTAATCTCCACTTTAATGATTTCTTCTGAAGAAATATTTGCAACAATCTGTAAACAGGTTTATATAAGATTACTTAGATTTGTGCAGATTACATTAATTACTATTACACCATATTGGAAACAACCTAAATGCCATTATGTAGGAAATTGGTTGAATAAACTAGGATATAGCCACACAATGAAATACTATGCAGTTGTGAAAAAGAATAAGATTCTATGAATTTAGAGTGATTTTCAAAATATATTAAGTAAAAAAAGACAAAATACAAAAAAGTACCCTCTTCATTTTAATAAAAGGAACCAAGAATGTATATATGTATATACATATTCTATGTATTGTACCTCCTTATTTTTATACAAAGAAACATAACAAGGATAACCAAAAACTAAGCAATTTGCTTACTAACAAAGCATGGGCAGGAATAGGGTAGAAGAGATAGAGTAACCTACAAATAAATCTTTTCTTAAACTTTGATTTAAGAACTATATTGTTTTAGGTATTCATAAGTAAAATTAAACAAACAGGAGAAAACGCAAAACTGATTACAAAGTTTTAAAATATGAATTTTATTGTATTTCAAGTGAATAACAAATACACAGGAAAATATCTAATCACCATTAATTTCTGAACACAATATAGTCATACATCCCTTCATGACTGCGGTACAGTCTGAGAAATGCATTGTTAGGCAATTTTGTCATTATGCAAACAGAGTGTGTACTTTCACAAACCTAAATGGCAGAGCCTACTACATGCCTAAGCTATAGCCTCCTATAGTCTATTCCTCCTAGGCTACAAACCTGTACAGCATGTTACTATACTGAATACTGTAGGCAATCATAACACAATGATCTAAACATATCCAAACAGAAAAGGCATGGTAAAAACAAGTATTATAATCTTAAAGGAATCCTACCCACATGCCTTTTTTTTTTTTGGAGACAGAGCCTCAAGCTGTCCCCCTGGGTAGAGTGCTGTCGCATCACAGCTCACAGCTACCTCCAACTCCTGGGCTCAAGCAAGTGTCCTGCCTCAGCCTCTCAAGTAGCTGGGACCACAGGCGCCTGCCACAACGCCCGGCTATTTTTTTGGTTGCAGCCGTTGTTGTTTGGCCGGCCAGGCTAGATTCGAACCCGCCACCTTAGGTGTATGTGGCTGGCGCTTAGCCACTTGAGCCACAGGCGCCAAGCCCCATATGCCTTCTTTCATTGACCGAAATATTATGTGACATATGACTATACTTTAACACTATGTTTTCAGACTATATACAAAAAGAATGGCAAATGTCTGTAGCTCTACTTGGCAGGTGTGTTGTCCACAGTGATAAGGGTATGCCAATTCTCAAAGTATACTATACGTATTGTAGAACTGAAAAGATGAGTACATATACTCTGTAAAGAACTAGGGTTCTCATTATAGGTTAAAGGAGATGCACAGATTAAAAGATAAGAAAAAATTTGTATGGATTATAATTACAAGTATCAATATAGCCTCACGATTTTTAAAATATATATTTCATATGAAGATATAAATTTTTTTTCGTATCTCTGTTCTCTAAAAGGCCTAAAAGAAAAATAACCCAACAGCAATGAGCATACCTTGGCTTCTACATGCCATTCCATACTAAAAGGAACTAGGACTTCTCAGAGAAATACCTGATTCAAGAGCTGGGTAGGCAAAACACAAATTGATCTTGGAAGATTTCACTTTGTCAGAAAGCAAGGAAGAGCTCAAAAATAATAAAAACATGTTAAAAAGACAAAGGAGCAACCTTGAAAGGGTTCCCACTGGCCAAATTCAAGCAGCAAAATGCACAAGAATTATATTATAGATTTTAACTCATTGTAAAAATAATAATCTAATAAGAATGAAAGTACTTCCTTTACTATAGACTATCAACTAATAAATGTAGAAGGAATGATAGAGTTAGAAAATAAGCATTATACATACATTATATATAGAGAGCATAGTAAGAACTGACTCAAGCAACAACTATCATTGGACATTAAAACTATTGGGTAAAAGTTTGATGGTGAGCAAGATATTTATGAAGTCTCAAAGTATGTACTCACAAGTATTAATTAAAAAACAGAAAATGCTAACTTTACAGTGGAGAAAGCAGGACAGTATCACCTTCACCAAAATTAACCTTAGCAATGATATGCCTCTTGCCAAAACTTTATAGTACATTTGGCAGTTCAAAAAACACAGGCGAGTTGAACACTTATAGATATGATAATTAAATACAGTACAAACTCATGGATGGTGTGGGAGGGGTACAGCTGCAATAAAAACATCTTTGGGACCCTGCTAAAACTTAAGATTTGTCTATGTATTATACAACTAATTGCATCCATGTTAAGTTTTCTAAATTTGATAACTGCACGTAACTAAACAATGTTTTCATTCCTAGGTAACATATGAATAAAAGTAAAAGACGTTATACTGCAATAATATTAAATGATTACACAACAGTAATAATAATATGTATGTATATACATTCACATGTAACAAGAAAAATATAAAGCGTGTGTTGCAAATAACAATTACACTTCATCTAGGTAAGAACTCTAGAAATAAGAGTTTGCAGAAAGATAAATAGCAAAAAAAAAAAATTAACAATTCTAAGAAAAAATATGGCAAAAAAGGAAAAATGATGGGTTCACCGTTTCTCTCTCAACTGAACTATCCCAAAATAGCAGATTTTTACAAGATTAGATTAATACATTGCAATATGAAGCTACCTAAATAAAAAAAAAGAATCACAAATTCACAACTTTGATTGTTATAATGGTATAAATTAAAAGATTATATCAAACCACTCTTGACAAGCCCTCCTACTACCTACAGGCTAGCACACTTGGATATACAGACTACTTAGGACCTAACTACTGTTTATGAAGTACTAAGTGCTAGGATCTAAGCTCAAGCACATTGAAAATTCACTTAATCTGTGAACCATTATGGAAAGTGTGATCAACTTGAGTGTTACTACTTACAAATTTAAATTCAGCCCAATCTCAAAAGCACTACAAATTAGGTATATTCTGATAGGACCCTAACTCTTCTTTGCCCCATTTTAACAGAAGAATATTCCTACTGACCTCATGTATGTTTATATTAACATTGTATTTATTTAAAATTAATCACTGGGCTAACAGAGGGACAAATAAAATTTCATCCAAAAACATTTCACCATGAAAGGTGTTATAATTATACAGTAAGCATCATCTTTGTGCAAGACTGATTTATCAAATATAACAGTAAGAACTCACAAAGATCAGAATTATAAAATCTTGTCAAATTTTATAACAGGATGTATATATCCAGACAATAGATTATATAACCTTATTCAAATTCTGCATCATAAAAAGTAACTTTATATTTTAGCCCCATTACATAGCAACAACAAGAAAAAAATCATTTAATGATAGAAACAAAAGCTAAACATACCCAAAACACATAATATACCTGAAGACATTTAGCAATTGTGGATAATGGAGGGTTACATGTAAGATAATGCTTTGCAAAATATAAAACAGATCTATCAACAGGGAAGGGAATGAGAAGGTTAAAGGAGGAAAGTTTGGTCTGAAAATAATGTAAACCATATTTTCCTAATGGCAATTTTGGCTGACACTAACGATTGGGAGTTGAATATAACATAGAACATTTTTGGTTTTTAAGAATTAGCCTATACACCCCAAGAAGAAAAGTGGTATAAGTAATATTTTTCTCTAAGTGTTATTATTTTCTAAAATGAAATAATTAACTGTGATTACTTTTAAAACTTAAAATAAAAATGCTTTGAAACAAAATAAAGATATTATGCACTAAACAAAAAAAACTATTGTTAATATTTTTATTTTTAACAGGAATTTACACACGTTAACTCCCCTATACAGTAGTAGATAGGATAGACTAACAAAACACAAAGAGAACATGTGTTTAGCGAATTCAATAAAACAAATGGTACCCCATTTAAGAATACTGTAAAGTCCTATATAAGAAAAAAGACCGTATTATATATTAAGGAAATTCCCAGTTAGGAATAACGAAAAAAAATTTTAACTAATTTTTAAAAATCCAAAAGATATAAATACAGTTAGGATGAGGTAAGAATTTGGTAATTCATTTGCCCCTTCCCCCCCTTAACTGAAGCCCTTATTCCCCTCTCTGGAGCCTAGAGACAAAGCATAGGGTGTGTCCAGGCCTGCTCAGTGATGACAGGTGCAGCATGAGCAGGTGCCCCTAGACCAGATGTCACTAAGAGGTTTTGTTCTGGATATAGGCCTGGCCAACATGTTCATGCCAAGTCAAACCAGTTATCTCAGCAACTAAATTGGTTTCATTACAATACTTAAATCAACTGTTCTCCAACATCAATGTACTTAAAAACCACCTGGGGCATTCTTTCTAAAAATATGTATTAATCAGACATATTATCACCTAGAACCACTGTTCAATCTTAGTATCACTAACAAGGAACAATCTTAGTATCACTAACAGGAAACAACATTATACATGCCTCACGAAAACAAAGTACTACCTATTAAATATTCTTAAAATATTCAACCTGAATGTTAACCTTTAGATCAGTTTCAGGAAACAAATACAAAGGATAGAGGAACAAGTCAACTGACACTAGAAGGAAGCAATCAACCAAATCAAGAATTTGAGACCTTCTATAGGACAAATGACCGAATAACTTTAAATCAATGCATTGGGAAAAAAGGAGAAACACAATTTTGCACACTGATAAAGATATCCAAATAGCAGTTCCATAAAAAATATCTAAACCTATATTCATATGTCCCTATATAAATACGCATATATAATCCCATCTCATTTTCCCCATTATTTTCCATTCTTAAAATTTTTCTTGTTTACCCCTCATCTCTTCTAGCTTAGTTTCCAAAACTATGCTCCAAAGAACTCAGTAACTATCCCTTAAACATGCTATACCATACCCCATACCGCTTATGGTGGAGGTCAGGAAATACCATTTACTATGAGTAGTTAAGGGAAAAGAATAAATAATGTTTTCCCAAATTTTCTAGAGATCTACAATATACATAAACAAAATAAAGTGTCTAAGAAGTCCTGCAATAAAGTAACCCAACTTTAGCTTTTTGCTCAAATTCATTTTGCCTTCTTTGCCAGGAAACATTAACATTTCAGGAAAACTATTTTTTCATAGAGCATAAATTGGGAATTTCTACTCTAATAGACCCAGAATTCCGAAGAGTGTGGTGATGTTGGTAGAGGCAGATGAAGGAATCTGCCCACCCCCACCCAACTCTGCCCCATATGTCCTCTAATTCCCACCTCAGATTAAATCCATTTTTACCATTAAACTTCAGTAGGTCTAGAAAATGCCTAAAAGCAGCCTTCACAAAATAACAAAAACTCTTTAATACTTTACCTAAAAATGTATTAAGTACTTGCTCACTGACTAATGCACTTAAATTCCAAGGAATTAAAATTCCAACTTCTAATTTCTTTCAGTTCGAGAATATGAAAGATCCATACTAGTGATATAGTTTTCTATCAGAGACAGTATAGTGTATTTCACACACAATCAACTAAGAAAATACTGAATGGACAACAGAGCAGAGTGTGATTACAAAAAAAGTGTTTCTATTCAGAAATAGACATTTTTAGTTAAAAGCTAAGATAGAAAATTGAAATGCAAAAAAGCATATAAACACTTTTGGTAATCGCAGTACTCAGTTTGTATCCTCAGTAAAATTTGTAACTTCAGTAAACTAACTAACTTGAAAAGAATTCAATTACTTCTACTTTGGTTCAATTTAAGCTGTTTAAAACATGGATTCTAAGACACAACACTAACCTAGCTGAGCTTTGATCAGTCTTTCAAACTTTCTCCACTTTCTACTCCTTCTTTCAACAAGTCTGCACGCCCTTTGAAAATGTAATAGAATATTAGAAAACATCAAAATAAGATTTTATTTTAAAAAAAGATACAATTTATAAAATTAAAATACATGTATGAATCATTTATTCAGATATAGATTCTTAAATAAGGACAGTAATCTGTTTATTAAGTTCTACTAAGCAATATTTACAAACTCAATGTATTACTTTATTTACTTATTATAACTTTGAAGGATTCCCTCACTTAACTTCAAGTGATTCATAAAAGGCTTTCTCTTAAAAGAACTGATCTACATAGTGGATACCACCTAAAGAACACATGAGTGTATTCATTTCACTTGTCTGATAAGTGCAAGTTTCTTCTATTGGTATAATTTAAGGAGAGAACATTATCCAAAAAGAAAAACAAAATAGAATAAATTCACAATGCAAATGAAATTTCACTATGGTGAACACATCTCTACAATTAAGTTTCTGACTATGCTAAAGGTACAGGTGAAAAGAAACCATTCAATATTGTAAGTTCTAGACTCAGAAAACCATTAACATACAGTTTTGTATAATAAATTTTTAACATCCAAGATACTTCACCTAAAGTTTTTATAGAAGAAACATCAAGTTCACCTTGACTACTACTATACTTGGTGTCAGTAAGCAGAAACAAAATTCTTCAACTAAGTATTTTAAGTGTTTATCTAAATCTTCATACCAAAGCTTCAAATTCTTAACCCAAATTAGAGTAGGAAACTATGCCCCAATCTCAGCACCAAAACAGAAATATGAAATTCACTGAGTAAATATGGACATTGGGCAAAGATCTATTTGGGCATGAATTTAACTTAAGTAATTTCCAATTATATTTTAACTTCTTAGAATCAATTGTAACAAACTAAATTCATAATAGACTGATTTAAGTATTACAAAACCACATCATGAACACCTTTTTTGTCCAATTAACGAATGTCTCTAAAGCCATTTTAACTTTTTTTGCACAATAAAATTTCAAACTACAAAATGTGGGAAATGATACCTCATCCTTTTACACTGGTAAGAATATTCTAATAACAAACTCCTGTGGAACACATTGAGATGACATGCCAAGAAAAGAACTAAATGAATATAAACTACACACACATCATAGATGATTACTACCCAATTTTAAATAGAGTACTTTCACACATTATCAGTAGGCACTTACATTTTTAAAATCTAAATGCCAACGTTAAATAATAAACTCCATTTTTAATTTTGGACTTTGTTAAATTTTTATAGACAATCTACAGTTGAATAACTATTTTCGATAGAATCAATTTAACTTTTGGCAGATCATTAATATTCAAGTCTCTGTATTTAATGCCTGAATATATGTGTATCAAAAAGTAATGTCTGAATATATGTGCATCAAAAAGAGCATAATACTGTTGAGACATATACATAGTCAGCATGCCAGTTTACTCTTCTTATTTAAATATCTGTAATATTATGAAGATACATCAGAAAACACTAAGCTAACACTCGTCCATCCAATTAATATTAAAATTACAGGGGAAATATTAAATTTGTAAAGAAAAACTAACACATGTAATAGCATCCTTATAATAAGTCAAATGAAAAAGCAGAGTATATTAAAAAACCTTATTCCACCTGTGATTTATAAAACACGCTACATTATCTGCTTGTCAGAAACTATGATATTCAATTTGATGCAGCTAAGAGATCACTTGATTACTATTTCTTACTGTGAAGAGGCACTCTTATGGTTAAGAGAATTACTGTTAAGCTTGGCATCTTGTCTACCAGCTAAGATTTTTTTTTTTTCCAGAGGAAGGTGTAAAACCCAGCATAATACATATCCTCTAACTGTGCAATATTACACCACTTGGGAAAAATTCTTTCAAGGTTGGTAGTACCCAATTTTTGACCAGGAGATTTCTTTTATACTTCTTCACAAGCCATACAAATCTTCACATGGTTTTATTTTCCAAAACAAATGCTTCAACTTTTTTCCTAGTAGCCTAGCTACAGCTCTACAAAAACAAACCTAGACAGTCACATATGGAGGAAAAACAAGTTTAGCTAAGGATGTAGTTTAAAAAGCACCTTCTAGTAAGAGCATAAAGCCCAAATTGATCTAAGAACACTGTAAATACTTACAACCTTGAAAGTTATAGTTAAAAAATACTATCTGTAAGTACAATTAATGGATGATACATTTCCAAGATAGAAATGACAACTGAAAAAAAACATTTATGATTAACCTTTTTAAAAAAAAAAAAATTGAGGACCTAGACATTTAATTGACTGTGCTAGAAGTGTTAGTGGGAATGTAAATTTTTCAGAAAAATATACATATTTCTCATGAAGTATATATATCATATACTCAATTTCAATCAATCAACCTAACAAATACCAGACAAAACCATAAAATATGTATTTTTAACAGTCCAAAATCCAAATGGTTCCAACTGATTACCATAAAACCAGAATATGTACTAACATGTTCCTCTCAATATTATAAATGGAAATGAGCAATTTATTTACTACCATAAATATAAATTCTCTATTTCTCACCTCAATACTAATCCAACAGTTGTGGAGGTTAATTTTGTTGTCTGATTTACCCTTTATTTAAAAATGTACTCTGACACACATGCATGCCATCATACACACACACACAGTAGATCACTAACCATATTTAACATTTCCTAGATTTCTTGTGTAACTCAGTAACTACTCCACAAAGTTCTGTGAACTCCAGCTTCAAGCCTGAAGTCAATCTAAGAGAGCCAATAGAAAGTACACCTGTGCAATTACTGCATTTCCTATTTCAGAATGCTGAGCAGGATACAGTATAACTGAGTGCATTTGCAGCAATAACGCAAAACTCAAATAATGCAGAAACCACATTACAAAAAAAGGCCATCCTATAATGTTGCTACAAAAAAGCAATAAATACAGGAGAATTACTTTAGTTTCAAATAACTACCAACTTAGGACCCTCTCTGGGTAAGTAAACATTAAAATTAAAAGATGATTTCCTAAAAAATTACAGCATGAAAATATTCCTAGAAGAAAAACTGAAAAAAAAAAGTTACTCACAAAATATATTATCTACACTGTATCACACACAAACTGAGTAAGAAATTTACCCTCAAATAAGAAGTCAAAAAAAAAAAAAAATGAGAGAGACTGAAAGAAAATGCAAATTACAGTATCCCATTCTACAGTATCCCCTTTTTCCTAAAGATGTAATAATCCCTTTGAACACTTTCAAGTCACTCAGAAACTCAACAAAAAATAATTCTGAAAACAATCTGGTTACCTAAGCCACCAAAATGTGATGCCATACAGAAAGACTCTACTGAAAAAGTATTCAATGACACGGTTCCAAACAAGTTTCATTTATTTTTTAAATTCTGAAAGTCAGAATTTTAAAAAGGAGTTTCCAAAACAAAGAGAAAAAAAATTCCCAAAGGTTACAAAGTTTCATTAACTATCTTAACTCTTTTACTAAGCATCACCTTTCTGCTCCTTAGTGGATACCAAGCAATCAATAACAATGTCACAAAAGAATGTTTACCAAGATGGAGGGGTGGGGTGTCACCTATAATGATTTTGTATGAGAAATGTAAACGATCCTAAAAGTGGTAGGGAAACTTTCACCTTCCTACAACCACGCTTTATTTATATTAAATGTTTCTCAGTCTGAAAATTAACAAGAGCTTAGAGACTGTTTGGTGTGTAAGGTTTGCTTTTGTTTTTGCTAAAAACAAATCTCTCCATAAGTCCCTTATTTCCAAATACTGTGGAAAAGTCACTACTACTCACCGCAAGTAATACTGTTTTAAAGCAAAGGCAGCGTTAGAACAACTCCTGGGAAAGTTGAACTCTTCAACAATTTCTCCCCACTGATTCTTCTCAGAAACCTGGTAAAAACACAGGCACACTTGTCTCAAAGTGCACAATCCATGGAAACCTTAACCTAACTATGAAATAAATACCCATTCTACAGAGATCCGTAGATACCTAAGGCATCAAGGGGTGTTTCGGATCGATCCGTAAGAGTTACTGAGCCAGGGCTTCTCGAATCGCTGTGTTTTCACCCGAGAGCCCTGTATTTAACAGCACTTGTTTTGTTTGGGGGGGTTTGGTGGGTTTGTTTTGTTTTTCAAGCCCGGACAATAACCAATCGCAAGTCCCTCTGTCGCCCCCTTTTAAATCTCAACGCGGTCCGTTTAAGCTTAAAAAAAAAAAAAAGTTCAAAAGGATCAATACTGTTCCGGACAGCGACGTCCGCGGGTTCTGGGGGGGCCGGGGCCGGAGCCGATTCCGAGCCCTCTCCCAGATCTATCCATCTCCATAGGCCCTTCTTTGAGGCCTACAGCTTCTGCCTAGCCTTGAAGCCTAAGATGGCTATTTGGAGACAGGTCCTGGTTTCTTTTGTTAGCTGTATAAACCGAGGGCGACGGGGCCGAGGCTGTGCCCCCGGTTGCTGGGATCATTTCGCAGCTGATTATCGATGTTAAACCTGCCCGCGCTAATTTTGAGTTGCACGAAAACTGCTCTCAGAGTCTGTGTGTCTCTGTGTCTCCGCCTGTGCTAGAGCGGCAGCGGCGGCAGAGCTGACTCGAGAGCGAGCGGGCGGCGCGGGCGCGGGGCGGGCGCGGGGCTCGGGCGGGCGCCCCGCACACCCGCACTCCCCGCCGCGGCGCTCGGACCCCGCCGGGCCGGCCGGGCACCGGGCAGGACGCGAGCCGGCGCCGGGCCGCCCGCCCGCCCGAGCCCCGCGCCGGCCGCGCGCACGCGAGCCACCAGGCCAAAAACAGCCCCGCCGCCGTCCGCCTCCGTGCCACCGGCTGCGAGCGAAAAGAACGCCTTTTGCCCCCGCGGGCCACCCCGCCAGCCCCGAGCGCCCACTCCGGGGTCAAAGGAGACTTTTTGGAGGAGGCCAGAGAGAGGGAAATACAAATTAAAACTTCCACTCACCTTCGCGAATCCGCCTAAAGTAGTGACTCTGGTGTAGAGACCGTGAAGATCCAGCTCCTTCCCACCCACCGCAGGGATTTTTTTAAAAGGCGACCTGCGGGAGAGAAAAAGCCCCGCACTTGTCAGCCGGGACCCCGCGCCCGGCCCGGGCGGGAGAGCCCCGTTCGCCCCAGCTCGCCACGGCGCTGCCCCCCCGGTTCTGCTCTCACCCTCTGCTGTGGTGGAACTGCCGCAGCTCGTCCAGGAAAGCGAGTCCCTTTCTCCGCTCGTCCGGAGGCGCCTTCCCCGTCGAGTTTGCCATTATTTTTTCAAAGGAGGTTTTTTAAAAACCCAGATCGGTGTTTTAAAAGCGCCCCCCGCTCCCAGCGCTTCCTACCAGAGCCCGGAGCCCATTCCTCGGCCGGCGGCGGCGGGGCTCAGTCATGGGCCGGCGGTGGCGGCGGCGGCGGCGGCGGCGGCGGCGGCGGCGCAGGGAGGGAGGGAGGGAGGGGGAGGAGGAGGAGGAGGAGGGGAAGGAGGGAGCAGGAGGCCAGGGGGAGAGGAGGGAAGGAGGGAGGGGAATTTCTAAAAAAGTTTAAAGAAATCGGAGCGAAACTAGAGGGGCAGGCGACTGCCGGATCCGCGCGAAGCCGCGGGGCGAGCGCGGCCCCCACCCCTTCCTTCCCTCCCTCCCTCCCTCCCTCCCCGCGGCCCGGCTCTCGCCCGCCTCTCAGCGCCGCCGGCCCAGGCGGCTCGGCCCGGGGACGCGATTCAACATGGTGCTGCTGCCGGGGACGCGCGAGCGGACGAGGGGCAAGGCGAGCCGACGGTGAGGGGCCGGGGCGGCCGGAGGCCCGAGAGTTTCGGCAGCGGCGGCGGCGGCGGCGGCAGGGCTGGGGCAGGCGGGGCTGGGGGTGGGGAGGGGGAGGTCTGTGTGGTGGTTTGTGGAAAGCGGGGTGACAGCATGTATTCCGGCCCCAGCTCCGCGGGGCCCTCGCACACATTCACGCGCGGCCTCGGCCGCGGCGGCCCGGGCGTCCTCCGGCAGAGGCACCGGCGGCAGCCGAGCCGCTGCGCGCCGCCCGCCTGCTTCCCTCCCCGCCAGCCTCCCTCTGCCGCCGCCGGTGCCGCCGCCACAGCCCGCCAGCTAGTGCAGCACAGCGACCCCCGAGGGCCGGCCGCGGCACTGCGCCTGGCTCCACACCGCCCCGGCAGCTCCTCGCGGGGAACAATAGACTCGGCTCGCCGGGCTTAGGGTTCATCTGCAATGTGCCGCACATTTCACACGCACACAAAGCCTGAGGAAAGGGGGGCGGCGCGGGGAAACGGCCACTACCGGTTGTTCCAGGGTTAGGGGTGGAGGCGATGTTCGCGTCCCCGGCCCGGTGGGTGGAAGGGCCGCCACGGAGTCCCCGCCCGCCCCACAAAACCGGTGTGGCGCCGGAGGGGCAGCTCCTTCAGCTGTGCCACAGTCCCCGAGCGGAATAAAGCCAATGCCTTACCTTTTTGGGGTTGTTTTAGGTTTAAGGGAATCGCCTTTTCTGAGCCTTATGGTAGTATTTTGGGGCCTAATTAGCACATTTTCCATGAATTATCCACAAGCTAACTTTAACAAACTATACACTAAATGCAGTGTGAACTGTCCTAGTTCTGCAGAAACAGAGTAATGCTCTTAATACATCTTGCCTTTGGTTGGTTTCACGTATCAAACTGCATTATTCTATGGCCAAAGTTATGCAAACAGTAATTAAACTAGTTGGGAAGCAATCTGTCGAACTTTGACAATAATAATTAACGTGTATTTTTTATAGTACGTTATCTTAAAGACTGCTGCGTTTAGAGTATCGAATAAAACCTATTTTTCCTTGTTTTCTCCCAGATGTCTTACGTGTGATCCTTGTTTAAAATATTTTTTAAGGTTAAAAAGAAAAGATTAGTTTAAATGGGAGATACAAAACATCTCAACAAACATTATGGCCCAAGTTTACATTTATAAGGGGTATTGGAGCCGGCCCTTGGCCACAAATGGTATAATTAAGCTTACAGTCTGCGAAGCCTGTTATTACTATTTTAGTGAGGGCCACTACGGGCAAAGTCACTAACACAAGGTCACAGGGGAGTAAGGGTCTGAATGGATTATTATTTCAGGTAGTCATTCCAATGGGAACGTTTATTTGGTGAAAAATTATGCAAGATAGCCCAGCGTGCTTCCGGTGCTCACTCTAGGAAACAGATTCATTTCCCAACTAAAGTTTTTCTCTTAAATGGGGTCAAGTCTGAATAAGGCTGCAGCTAGCAAGTTCCTGACACCCCAGGGCCAGTGAGTGTCTCAGAAACCGGTGAGGGGCGGAGACCCGGCCGGGGGAGGTGGAGAAGCTGGGCCCCGGCGGGAGACGAGGGGAGGTGGTTGGAGGGAGGCCGGTCAGCTATCCCTTCCCCCACCGGTCCTCTTAGGGGGTGTGGAGATGTGGGCCGCAGAGCTGCGTGGCCCGGGCTGTGCGGATTCCCTGAACGCCGCACTTGCGCACAGCCCCTTACGTAACCGTCAGTGCCGGGGATTCCCTAGAGGGGGTCATTCTATTCAACCATTACACACACCCCGGGCTCTGCCGCCGTGCCGCCGCCGCTGCCGCCTCACAAAATGGCGGCGCCCATAGAGGAGACAGCAGCCGGCTCCTCGGCCCCATTTTGTAGGAGGCGAGAGATCTGTCAACGTGGGATAGCTCTGCTGAGGATGCCTTCGAGTCTGGAAATCCTTCTTAAGGGACGGATACTAGGGGACCCCAGTAAATGGAAAATGTCAACGACTTTTAGCACGTCCATGCTCTTTCACTTTTTCATTTTCTCGAAGGAAGTGCCAGAAGCCGCCGGAATCCTTGTAACTAAGGGGAGAAGGGACAGCAGAGGCTGAATGCGCCCGGGACTTGCCGCGACGCCGCGGTGGCTTTGGTTGCACCTCCGGGCTCCGTGCAGCTGGCTGGGACGTCGCCGAGGGTTGCCTGGGCCGCCTCCGCCACACCACCGGTGCAGTGAGACTTTCGGTCGTTTTTAAATGCCGCAGTCCACAACCCTGTGGTCTGGATGGTGGGCTTCGGGAGCTCCGAGGCCCCTGCCCCGGGGAGTCTCGGTGGAACGGGCGCCGGGGGTACCCGCGGATTCCCACGGCCCTGCAGGCCCGCGGTCGGGGCCGGGTTGGCGCGGGGCTGGAGTGGGACCGAAGGCACGTACGCTGAAATTTAAGTCGTCCGAGTGAGACGCCGGATTGTAGGTTAATGTGTTTCAAGTTAGCTGTTAGAACGTCTTTCCTAGTTTTCCAGTCTGTGGTGGGCAGAAATGGAAAGGCAGAATGGAGAGGTGACATAATTTTACTTTTCCAGGGGAGGTTCCCACTTTTGAGTCAGCTGGTGTACTATGTGTGTATACACACACACGCATAGACAGGAGCGTTTTGCTTTTTAGGGCAAGTATTAAAGGCTTAAGGCTTGAAATGATACTAAAGCCTTTTTTAAAAAAAATTTAAGATGTGATGTGGAAATGAAGAATTGTCTTTAAAAAATTACTTTTCTGTAGAAGAGGCGATCTTCGAATATGGAGTCCTAAAATATATCTGATGGCAGATTTTAAATCCTTAACAATTTTGGTATGTTATAGTAAAAGTAAAAGCATAAACGTGAAACTTAATGTTAGATTACTTACCCGGTTGGATTTACTCGTGATTAGAAAATTGTAAGACGAAAGTAAGCTGTTAACGATGTACGCTTGTAAGAGTAATCCAAAGTTTAAGACAAGATGAGATTCATCTTTTGAAATGCATGCATTACAGGAACAACTAATTTTTAAGTGTACTTTGCTAGTTGAGGCAATCATTTGTGTTTACATGACTTTTTCTTTTGAGGTGTTTTGTTTTTCTTTATTTTAACCCTCATATTTTCTCTACTGCAGAAGTGCAGCTTTATGCTGGCTGTGCCTCAATCGCTGAATTCCACAACCTATCCCCTGCCACAACTGGTTGCTACTGCTGGTGTATGGACTTCTGGTCCTGCCTGTTCCTATTGTTGTCCTTTAGATTTAATAACTTTGCTTGCCACTAATCAGTCTGCTTGCAAGAACATCATAGTTAGCACCCTCGTAGCCAGAGAATATATTTTTTAGGGGATTGCACTAAAGTAACCCTAGTGCATAGTATTACGTTTCTTATTACCATATTGCATTTCCTATAGTGGGCAGCATAGAGCAGGTGGATCCTGGAAAAGTGATGTTAAAGACGTGCTGACAGTTTTACAACAACATTCACCCACTAATAAGATAGAAAATAAAATAGAGTTCGTAGTTTTCAAGCATTAATGGAAACTGCTCCTCTAAAAAATTACCAGTAAGCGAATATTGCTGCAACTCAATTTGTATAGTTTACTGTCGTAATGAGAAATAATGACAAAGCCTTTATAATGGGAAAAAATGCAAAGCCTTGCTGTTAATTGTAACTACAAACCCTGCACATCATAATTAGAGGTTTCTGTTTTATATGAATCTTTGATTCTTGTCAGCTTTAATATTAGCCAAGAAATTGTAGTAAATTAAAAAGTCCCTTATTCAACTAAATTATCTGATTTCAAATCAGGCATGTCAGGTTACGACAGCTGAAATCACTTCATTGAGGAATTGGTCAGTCAACTCCATTGACTTACCATTGACTCCATTTTAGGTCACTATGATTTCAAAGAATAGTTCGGCTGGTAAACAAGACTATTGGTGTTAAATTGATATTTCTTTAAAGATGATGTTAGAATAAAGATGTTGGTATGCTCCTTTAGCCTGTAACTACTGCTGTACTTTTTCTGTGGGCTGATTGGTCTTATTTGAAAGTATCACACTTGAGGCCTTTCTATTCTGATGGTAATTCTAAGGAGTATTTGGCAACTAAGCTTTCAAAAGGTGAGGAAATCGTTTATTCTGTTGTAGATTAGGGTAATTTTAATGCAGATACCTTGAATCTGGTAGGGACGATTTCTGAATGATTTGGTCCAAAAGGTACTAGTAAGCTTTTTGAGATTTTTGAAAAATTCCTTTTCACTATGTATTAGTGATCATGCTTTGTACATAAATACTGTGTGATTTAGCTTTTTAAGTAGCAATTTTCAATTAAAAAGATTTTAATAAGACTTAACTAAAAATTAAATTTTAGTCAGTTAACAGCAGTATTCCTGGGAGAGGCATTCCCACTGGTGCTCTGGACAGGGTCTCATTAGTTGTTTAGGTCATTTCTCTAGTCCTCAGTTTTTTAAGCTGTCATGTGTTTAATGTGCTACTTTTGTCCGATTGTGTTTATTTCATCTATTTTGATCATCGTGAAGTTTTTCACAAACTGCTCATTATACACAGTTCATAGTATTTTCATAAGTTGTTTATAGTATTTAATAACTTGTAAGAACTTCAGGAGATAAATAAAACTAAATAATCAAAAGGTTATAAGTAATGAAGCTGGATGCCAGCTACTCAGAAGGTTGAAGTGAGAGGTTCCTTGAGCTTAGGAGTTCAGGGTCAGCCAACATAGTGGGGCCTTGTCTCAATAAAGGGGGGAGGGTTATAATGAATTACATAGAGTTAAACTGAAAATTCTGCTTAGTATAACAACAGTTAAATATATACAAAACAGGCTCGGCGCCTGTGGCTCAAGTGGCTAAGGCGCCAGCCACATACACCTAAGGTGGCAGGTTCGAATCCCCAGCCTGGGCCCGCCAAACAACAATGATGGCTGCAACCAAAAAATGGCCAGGCGTTGTGGCGGGCGCCTCTAGTCTCAGCTACTTGGGAAGCTGAGGCAGGAGACTTGCATGAGCCCAGGAGTTGGAGGTTGCTGTGAGCGTGATGCCAT
>CAUYTI010039897.1:0-25211 GCA_963575145.1 Galago senegalensis
TCCCAGCTACTTGGGAGGCGGAGGCAAGAGACTCGCTTGAGCCCAGGAGTTGGAGGTTGCTGTGAGCTGTAATGCCACGGCCCTCTACCCAGGGGGACAGCTTGAGGCTCTGTCTCAAAAAAAAAAAAAAAAAAAAAAAAAAAAAAAAAGAAAGGAAGGAGCCAGAAAGTTGTTCTAACCATTGCTAAGCCCTAGACTCTGTCAGAGGGGACGGTGTCCTCTCAGCTCACGTGCAGAGCATGCCGGTCAGTGACCTCACTCTCCTTGACACTCTCTCCACCTTGTTTACAATCCAAGCCTGCGTCCTCGGGAAGCTGCTGCTGACCTGTGGTGACACTGTGCACCTGGGGCGACTGAGGGACTGTTGGACCCTGAGCACCTCTACACACCTGCGTGTTCGTACGCACGTATTAGATGCCTGGCTAGGATGCACCGAAATAGAGGCAGTGTCTGTGCCTGGGTCACAGCGGTTGGGGGCAGCTTTGGTTTATTTTTCTCTCTATATTCTGAATTCTGCATTCTCTCCTTTTTAAGAATTTATTTTGGATTAATATGAGGTACATATAATTAGGCTACATTGTTTGCATTTGTAAGACAATGTCCCCATTGTAGCTGTGACCTTCACCTAGGAAGGGTGCCATCTGTCCAAGCTTTTAGCAAAAATAAGACATCTTAGTTTTTATACTATAAAGTTATTTTTTAAATATTCTGGAGAAATGTGTTTGAGCAATCAAATCATTTTTATGTAGTGAAAATGCACTATTGAAGCCTAGAAGAATAAAAAAAAATTCCATTTCCTTGTGCTTCTTAAAAGCCAGCTTTAAAACCAAACGTGACGTTACATCTTGCCTGCCTTAGCTTTCCACAATGGCCTGTCACTGAAGGATAGAAGTTTTCCCACAGAAATTCAATTGGAATTTATTTTCTGAGGAGAGAATAGGAAGCTTTCCAAAGTGGTCCTTGTGTGGGGGGTTGCTGGTTTGCTGGACAGCGCACCCCAGCCCAGTGGTGTGGACAGGAGGCCTGGCCTGTCTGTGCACCACTAACTGCTCTCCCTCCGGATCAGGGCACTCAGCAGCTCGAGCCGTCGTTTTCTCTCTCACTTAGGAAGGAAGAGAGCTGACTTCAGGTTTGATTTATCTCCAACACCTGTGTGCACCACTCCGGAGCCCTTCAGATGCCCAGTAGTGCCTTCTGCACCCGCACAGCACTGATCTGAGAGTTAGTTAACAGTCCTGAAGATCACGTGGGGAAAGCGCACAGTGGGGCAGCCGTGGGGTCGTCTTCACTCACCAACAGCGAAACCCAGAAAAGCACAGCCAGCATCCGAGGGAAAATGAGAGACTCTGAGCAGTGAAATTATTTTGAAAGGAAAAATTGAAACCTGCGGAAAAGATTTTAAAACTCCAGTTTGTGTCTCAAAAACATGGGTGACTGTAGTGTGTGCAGAAGTGAAGACAACTGTCAGTGGGATCCTACAAACTGGTGTGAAGGGTGATCGTGTCTGACAGCCTCGTCTTATCTTTCGGTGATTTTGGAGTGTCAGGCACTGTCCCCTCGTTTCTTTGAGGAGATGGTGGATCATTGCTCAGGGTGTCAGCGGCTCAGGTTGTGAGTGACCCCCCCCGGGTTTCTCCTCCCACCTCACCGTGGGGCGCTGCCTACCTCCGAGGAGCTTAAGGATGCTTTAAAAACGTTCAACTTCTTTAAGTTGACAAAGCTTCTTTACTAACAACTCAACATGAAGTTATTATAAGGAAAAATGCTATATAATGCTTTCCAAAAATGATGAATTCCAAAGGATGATGTCCCCCTTTTTATTATCAAGGAGTTTGGTTTAAAAGAGTGCAAGAGCAGGGCAGCACCTGTGGCTCAGGGGTAGGGTGCCGGCCCCATATACCAAAGGTGGTGGGTTCGAACCTGGCCCTGGCCAAACTGCAACCAAAAAAAATAGCCGGGCGTTGTGGCAGGCACCTATAGTCCCAGCTACTCAGGAGGCTGAGGCAAGAGAATCGCCTAAGCACAAGAGCTGGAGGTTGCGGTGAGCTGTGATGCCAAGGCACTACTGAGGGCAACAAAGTGAGACTCTGTCTCTACAAAAATAAAAATTAAAAAAGAGTGCAAGAGCAGACACAAGACAAGCCTGGACATCCCATGGGCATCGTGTGGGCAAGCAGCACGGTCACTGGCCTGCAGATGCGCCTTGCCCTGTGAGGAGCAGGGGTTCTCAGCCTGGGTGGCTGCCAGCTGGAATCACTCGGGGCACATTCACAGGATGCTGGCACCTGGGGCCCTCCACAGATTCTGAGTTAGCTGGTCTGAGCCCCAGAATTCCTATAAGCCTTCTCCCCCCCTGGGTGTCTCTGGGGTGACACCAACATAGGGGACCCCTGATACCATGGTTAGTAGCACAAAATCTGGATCCTGGAGCCAAGGCCAGGTGGAACCCTGCCACTGTGTCCTCTGGAGTGCCAGCCCTGGCCAGCGGTTCCCTACTGAGAATGGGATAAGATTGATAGTGCCGAGCCTGTGTGTGAAGTACGGCTGGTCCCAGCAAGGTCCTGTGAATGTCAGCTGTGTTCGTTCACCTCTCGTCCTTTCCCCTTGGAGATGGCTGGGCTGTGGAAAGGTGTTAGGACTTTCCTTATCAAGGCTTCATTTAGGTTTGGTGGAGTTGGGAGTGGCAAGCAGTTTGAATGCTAATTGCTATCTGGTTAGAAAGAGTGCCACCTTGGTTCAGCTGTAGTCCCTCCAGGACAACATGAGGAATTTGTGATCACGCTGACCACTAAGGAGGGCCAGTGCCTAAGCAGAGACTGCAGGAGGGTCAGGGTCGCCATGCAGAGACCGCAGGAGGGTCAGGGTCACCGTGTAGAGACCACAGGAGGGTCAGGGTAACCGTGTAGAGACCACAGGAGGGTCAGGGTCGCCATGCAGTGACCGCAGGAGGGTGATGGTCACCGTGTAGAGACCACAGGAGGGTCAGGGTCGCCGTGTAGAGACCACAGGAGGGTCAGGGTCGCCGTGTAGAGACCGCAGGAGGGTCAGGGTCGCCGTGTAGAGACCGCAGGAGGGTCAGGGTCGCCGTGTAGAGACCGCAGGAGAGTCAGGGTCGCCGTGCAGAGACCGCAGGAGGGTCAGGGTCACCGTGTAGAGACCACAGGAGGGTCAGGGTCACCGTGTAGAGACCGCAGGAGGGTCAGGGTCGCCGTGCAGTGACCTCAGGAGGGTGATGGTCACCATGCAGAGACCACAGGAGGGTCAGGGTCACCGTGCAGAGACCGAAGGAGGGTCAGGGTCACCGTGTAGAGACCACAGGAGGGTCAGGGTCACCGTGCAGAGACCGCAGGAGGGTCAGGGTCACCGTGCAGAGACCGCAGGAGGGTCAGGGTCACCGTGTAGAGACCACAGGAGGGTCAGGGTCGCCATTAGAGACTGTGCCATCCCTCCTGTTTCAGTGGCATCTCTGGACGGGGAGGCGCTCTCACAGGAATGCCGCCTGCACTGTGCGATGATCTTTTTCTGGCAGGACCTCACCTGAGTTTTCATCCTAACTCATTTCCCTGCACATCGACTTTCTCAACCCAAAGGTGACCAGCAGTCCCTTCATGGAAGGAAATAAGTCATGTCCTGTAAAGATATATAAATGTTATTCTGGCAAAATCTCTTTATTTAAGCAGGTCAGGTGAGAGAGTCTTGGGGGGTCCGGCGCTCCTCAGCGGCTGTGTGGTGAGTCAGGAGATGGACCCGACACTCCGTGAGGCTCTGTTTCTCCCACTCCTCCTCCTTTCTGTAAGAGGCAGAGCACCGATGCCATCACCGCAGAGGCACTGAGCTGGTGTGGTGACCGGAGCAGACATGTCCTGACACATGCGTATTGATCGCGGCCTCCTGAGATCGTTCCGAGCCAGAGTTCCAGACCCGGTTGGTTCCAGGCCCCACGAGTTATTTTTAGCACTTCTTTGTTTGTTTTCCCCTCTAAGGCTGAAATGCTTCATTAAAAACACTGACTCACTCAGAAACTAAGCCTCAGTCAATCTGTTAGTTTGGACAGATTGTATTTCTGTGCTAATTCATTTATGTCGTTTGATTCTCATTTGAATGACTTCACATTCTTGGGGAGAAAAATGTAGGCAAATTCCAAGCACAAGTTTTAATTGCCTCTTTGTAAGGGGAGACCCCTGGGATGTTATTATTGTTATTACCATCTTTATTTTACAAAGTGCTGGAGTTACCGCAAATGGTACGTATCTGTAGGTAGTGAGGTTGGAGTCCTGTGCAGCAGGAGGCCAGCTGGCACCCCTGGCCACCCCGTCCTCACCTGGGCACCAGACTCCCGGCATCTTCCCAGCGGGAAGCTGCATCCTGGCTAATTCAGTTACTGTTCAAGGAATTTTTCTTCTCTATTTTTATCTAAGAGGAAAAGTAAAATGGAAATGATTCCCCCATGAGCCATCTTTGCCCTGTGTTCTCCTGGGCTCTTTGTAAAGTTGAAATCCTCTCCTGCTTACCTGCACACAGATGTCACCTGTGCCAAAGGCACCTGATTCATTACTGAGGTACCACCTGTGCACTGGGGAGACCTGCACACATTTGTTTTTACCAGAAGTGCATTTCTGGCATTACAGATGTGAAAGATGTAGGAAATAGATATTTCTCATTATTTTTCACCTGTGCAATGTCTACTAAGGGATAATGGGCTTCAGCTGTATCTGCAGGAAGCGTCTCTGGTAAGGAGTTTAAGTGGACACGTCTGTCTCTATTAAATAGTTCGGCACAAAGGAATAAGCAGACAGGCCTCAGAGAGGTGTACTTGTCGTGGTGATGCACACGGGTAACTCTGTTATTACGGTTTCTTTTGTTCTTTTCTCTTTGTAGTAGTTGTAGTCGCTAGAAAGTTGTGAGCCCCCAAGTGTTTAGCAATACAACAGCTCCTGAGAGCCCCCCCCCTTTTTTTTTGCTACAAATGAAACCTTTGAAAGCTGAAGGACAGTGTGTGAAGATGGATTTTTATTTGGCATCTGGGCGATGCAGACTGCCTTGTTGTGGGCAAGGACTCTTAGAGCAGAGGCCACGTGGTGGGGAGGAGCAGAGCTTAGCACAGGCCACGGTCACTGAAAGTCTCAGCAGAAGATGTGTACGTAGGTCCAGTCTTCAAAGCCCCTGCATCTGTGCCACGTCAGCAGAGCCATCATCCTGACTCTGATTGTCATGCCTGTTTGTGACTGAGCCCGTCTGCTGTTCACATCACCACTTCCTGCCACGCTCAGCAGCCCACAGGGCTGTGTGCAGAAGCCTGGGTGTCCGTAGCGGCGGGGCTGATGCTGCTTCACGCACCGGGTACCATCCCTTCACCCTGTCCAGAGGTTTTCTAAGGTATACTTATATAGTGACTGACAGAATTGCATTTACCATCTTACCCTTAACCTTCTTTTGGCATATCCACATATAATACAATACGAGATAACAATATGACATCCTCTGGTGTGACACATGTCTCAGTCTGTTCAGGCTGATAGAACAGAATGTCATAGAACAAAGCAAAGACCAAGACTCTGCAGATACCTGTCTGGGACAGCCACATCCCAGTTCACGGAGGCCATCTTTTCACTGTGTCTTCCCATGGCAAAAAGGGCAAATGAGCTCTTTGGGTCTCTTCCTTAAGGCACTACTGCCGTTCATGACAGTGCCACTGTAATACCCTAGTCACCTTCCAAAGGCCCTACTTCCTGAGACAGTCACACTGGGGACTGGGTTTTAACATATGAATTTGGGCAGACAGAAATATTCAGTCTGTAGCACTCTGCCAGGGTCCTCCAAGTTCATGTCCTTCTCACATGGGAAATGCATTCATTCCATTGGAACAGACTCAACTTTGTTACCAAACTTGGGTCCTCTCGCCTTGCGTACAGAAAACACCAAACACTTATACGGGGATTTGCATCCAGAGAAAGTAAGGCACCCATCGCAGGCTCCAGGCACGAATGATCAGCAGCTGACACTTTAGGCCTGACCTGCCTGCTGCCTTACAAGCAAGAGTGCGTTTCAGGAAAGCAAAGGTTAAGGGTGTAACCGTAAAGGAATCCCTGGAGGTTATACATTCGTTCAGCCCACAAAGGAGGGATGTCTTGAAGCAGGGGCTTATCAGGCAAAGCAGAGAACATTTAAGGAAGAACAGCTTCGTCTACAAACTGGGGTCAGCAGGAGGGAATGTTAAGGTTTGGCCTCTGGGTGTGACTCTATCCAGGCCCCTCTGGAAGAAATTTAAAATGAAGAGTGAAGGTCAGAGTTCAGTCCTCAGTGTCCCCTTACCTGAGGTCTGCATGACAGCGGTTGGCCTTTTCCATCTGATAGGGCTCCAGGTTCCAGAAAAACAGCTCATGAGCATGAGCTAGGATGCCACCTGATACCTACCTTATAGTTTCTACAACACCTGGAGACTCCACCTGGTGAGGCCACTGCTGACTGTTTCCTTGCATGTGTGTGTGCTCTTTGACTTCTCAAGCCTGGTCAGTGCTTGGAATTTCCCTTGAAAGACTCAAGATTTTTCCTTTATGTCCATGCTTGGGGTGCGGGGCTCTGGAAGGACTCTAGGAGAGGTCCCTGCTCCATCTCACCTTTATTCCAGCACTGAGTCAAAAGCCTAAAGTCCATCATGTCAGCATCAGATACCATGAAACGCAAGCCAGGATTCACAGGACCACTCACAGCTCTAAACTGTGGGATCAAACAAGTGCTGTGCTTCCAAAGTGCAGTAGTGGAGAGTTATTTTGTTTACCATGGAGATAATCTAAAAATCAGATGACAAATTCAGGCATTGGTCTCCAATCTTGAAGAGATATTTCCAGAAAGTGGCCCTAGTTTGGTATCATCTGTTGTATGTCCACTGGGGTAATCACACAAAATGCTTCATCCTGTATATGTCTGGGAAGGAAACCATGCCCATTGTGGTGAGGTGACCTGTAGGTGCATCCACATGCATCTCGGCTGCCGGGACAGTCACAGGGACACAAAAGATGAAAAGCATATGACTGTCCCCGCTGATGACAGGAGGCACCAAGCAAAGCAAACCTCAGAAAGCACGGCTCCTGGGTCCCAAGCACCGCAGGTCACCACAAGTGTGGGGGTGACTTGAAGAACAAAATTTTTCCTTTATCTCCAATTCTAGGATTAATTAGTGACTCTCAAGATAGCCCAGAATGTTTTTCTTTTTACATCTGCAGTAGCAAGTCTCAGTCACTTCTTGGCTTTCCTGTTAGATACCAGAAAGGGGATCTGAAGTTGGCTGTGAAGTTCACACTAGTCTAGAACTGTGTGAGGAGACCGTAGCTGACTCAGCCTTCAGGCTGGTGTTAGAGACCCCTTAGCTTCCTCTCAGCTTTCTGTAATGCTCACGGTGTCGGTAACTCCTGGTGGGGTGAAGGAACCTTCTCACCAGGTTTTCCATTTTATGCATCTAGATCTTAGAAATCAAAACCCCTTGGAATTCTCAGCTGTCGGGGACGGCTTGAAAGTACTCAGTGCCAGAAAATGGATCACTTGCTTGCAGCCTCTGTTTCTTGGTGGAAGAGTCTCTATGTTGCTGCCAGTTAGGTGGCAGGGCCGTGGTTCCAGCCATTTCATTCTGTCCCTAGATGTGGGAGTGAATGACCAGCACAGCACAGAGGGGCACCGGTGTGGTCCGAGGGTTGCTGCTTTGCCCCCCAGAGCCAGAGTTCTCACATACCTGAACATATTCCCCAGTGGTGTTGGAGAGCCCATTTCATGTCAATTATTTCATTAACGTCTCAGAAACTCTTTGCTTGGTTTTCACACTGGCCGTAGCCATTAGAACAGCCATACTCAAACTACGGCCCACAGCCTGCCGAGGACATTTATCAATTCCTCTGGTTGTTTTTGCCACCGCTGCCTGTCCTGCTTAGCAGCCAGCTTGTCCCGGGGCCCACAGTCTCGTCTTCCAACTGCCTGAGGGACAGTGAACTGGCCCCCTGTTTAAAAAGTTTGAGGACCCCTTCATTAGAACCTATGACCAGGGAACGGCAAGAAGTGGAGATATTTTTATAACATTTCTGTGAATAATTTTTCTTTTCCTCCCTTTTTTCCTTCTCTTCTGCTGCAGAGTTAGGATGGTAGATACAAGAGACCTTTCCAGGGGTCTCTGGTATTTCTTATCCAGGGAGAATTACCATGTGTTGGGAGAGCTTCCTAATAACGTCAGAGATGCTGGCATGAAGATTTGCCCTTTAGAATGGCCTCGCTGGATCATAACTGCAGTTGTGATCATTTATTTTTTTATTTTCTTATTTTTGGCCAGGGCTGCGTTTGAACCCGCCACCGCAGGCATATGGGGCTGGCGCCCTACTCCTTTGAGCCACAGGTGCTGCCCTAGTTGCAATCATTTTAATCTACATCAGAAACTTTCTTTCTAGAATGAATGGATACAATGTTTCAATAAGAATGAGTATCAAACTTCTAAAAGTTATCGCACAGGGATCACACAGAGACACCAGCTTCTCTGGCTCTCACACGCCCATGGCTTCACATGCCGCCTTCCTGTTCCTCCTGGGAAAACAGTCTCTGATGAACTGGCTGTTGGCATTCATCACAGTGACACCCACCTGTGGTCTCCCATGGCTCTCACCTGGTAGACAGCCGTGGGATGCTGCTGTCACTGAATGGCCTTCTTTTATAATTCTTGATTTCTCCCTCTCGTTGTCGCTTGGTTTTTCCATTGCTGACTACAGAGTAGGGCATCAGCCAAGTGCCTCAGCTCCTGCTGTGGGTCGGGGGCCTGCCTCTGTATTTCTGGCAAAGCTGCAGACCACGTCTCCCCACCCCCTGTAAGTGCCTGGTGTGTGAACGTGCTGTCCGTGCAGGTCTGCAGGTTCCTCTCCTTCATCCCCAGGGCTCTCTCCTCCAGTCGTGCAGGCCAGGGGCAGGTGATGCAGCTCCCTCCTTCTAATCTCCATGCCTCAGATTACGTGGTCTCAGCTGTGCCTCCTCCACACCACACCTGTTCCTTTTGGGGACAATGAGTGGGACATCCCTCAGCCCTCTCCCTCCACTGTGCTTTGCATCCTGTACGTGTTGTCTCACATGCAGACCAAGCTGAGAAGGTCACTGTGTGAAAGTCCTTATCGCCTCCTGGCTTCCCAGGCCCTTGTGGCCCTGCTCACAAGCCTCATTCTACACACCAGCCCAGCTACCTCCATGGGTGGTGACACTCCACAGGGTGTCCCTTGCCTATGTCCTCCTGACTCAGACTCAGAGGGTCCCAAGGCTGTTGTGGGTTTAGTTTCCCATCTATAGAAATCTCCCTGCTTGTCTCCAGTCCCCTCTGGGGGCCCTTGGGGCCCTCCTCAGAGGGTCCTTCTTGTCGGACTTCCACTTCCCAGGCAGCACCTACAGTGTTGTGTCCCAGCACAGAGAAGGCTGAGATGGTGCACAGCAAGAGGAAGGGCTGGAGGCCCTGGAGGCAGCAGGGATGAGGGCTTCACCATCCGGTTGTCTTGATCATCGCAGGGATGACCAATCCCTGCCTTGCTCAGCCTTCCTTCTCCCCAAATCCACAATCCAACGGCCTTTTTCCCAGCTCCTCTAATAGAGAATAAAACTACACTGACCACAATCCAGAACCCATATCACTAGGATATGAAGACAAATGAGGAACAGGAAAGGGTGTGTGACCCTCTTCTGCAGCTGCACACAGGTCTGAGGCGCTGCAACCAGAGAGTGAGAAGGAAACTTAAACTCAGGCATCATTACTCCAAAGACAAAATCACAGCCAGGTATATGAAATCATATTAAATAAGAATGCCCAGCTCCCTCAGAGCTGCTGAAGGCAGCGCCAGCTTTAATTATTGGGTAATAGTTTCCATTTACAACCCTGCTCACTATGTCCTTTCCAATCTAGGCCTGTGTCTCTCTCCATCCTCCCGAGCATTTTGTCTTCTGTGCTGCATTTGGTGCCATCCACCATGTCCCTCAAGGGGAAAGCTGGCCAGGCACGAGCTGCACCTCCAGCCAGCAGAGGGTGGCTTGCAGGGTCTGCTCTCTTCCTGTCACCAGCAGCCAGCTAACTTTGAGCAATGCTTTTTCCTGCAGTGAGTCTCAGCCTCCTCTGCTGTAAACTAGTGAAGTTGAATTCCATGCTCTGCAGGGCTTTCAAGCAGTGAAACTCTGATGCTGTTAGTGTGGGCAGAAGAAAAACCTCCAGCTGTCAGCTTGGGCTTGAATGATGAGGAGTCACTGGCCCCCTTTGGTGCTTGAGTCAGAGGGGTGGTTTGAAACAGAGGATGTGGAGATGCTGGGGTGGAGGCCTTGGGACTCCCAGTTCTGCCCCCTGTGCTGCCGTGTTGGTACCCCCCGGCTGTCCATCTAGACCTTAAGGTTATCATGGGACCATTTCAAAGACAAGGGTCTGGTGTTGGTTCAGGAGTGGACAGCAGTGGAAGAGGAGGATCAGAGGAAACTTGTGTGTCTGAGGGCACAGAAGAGGCACCCCTCATGGGACACTGACATGGCACCATGCTCATGGTGAAGTAGAGGTTGCTGTGAGCTCTGATGCTGCAGCACTCTGCTGAGGGAGACATAGGGAGACTCTCTCAAAAAAAAAACCATGTCCTCTCTGGATCATAACTGCAGTTGTGTTTGCTAAAACAACATGGGTCTCCCAGAACAGGTATTGCAATAACTGACCACATGCAGGTCTCACGAGCACTACGAGGGGTGCATCTCATCCCCATCCTGATCTCTCCGAAGCAGGGAACAGCCAACAGCCAGGGCAGGCCAGGGTGTGAGACTCGGCAGTCAGACCTGCAGTGGCCACCAACCACCAGGCCACACCGTCACCACCTTGCAGGGAGCACAAACCGAGACTGGTGCCAAAGACAGAGCGGCCTCCAGAGGGCCTGGATGTCTGGGTGTGACCATTAAAATGGGGAGGTGACAGAGGAAAGTGTGGGAGACTTTTGTTGGGACCCAGGAATGAGGAAGGACTTCATTTCTTTTAATTATTATAAAATATCATAAATAACATGGTATTTATTATTTTAACCATTTGTAAATGTACGATTCGGCAACATAAATATATTCACAATGTTGTCATCCCTGATGTTAGACCCGCAACCTTTTCATCATCCCAGACAGGAACTCAGAGCCTGTAAACCCTAACGACCCTCACACAACCCCGCAGCCCCTGCTGCTACCACTGCACTGTGGGATTTGCCTGTTCCAAGTGGAATCACACAATCGCTGTCATTTCACTTCGTGTGACTTCCTCAGAGTTCATCCATGTTGTATTGTGAGTCAGACTTTCACTTTTTCTGAGGCTGAATATTCCCTTACGTGTAAACCAGTTTGCTTTTCTGTCCGTCCCTTGGTGACAGGTGGGGCTGCTCCCCCCTGGGGCTGCCGTGAACATGACACACAGATCTGCTTTGGTGTCTGCGTTCAGTTCTTTAGACTTATATCCTAGAAGCAGAATGTCTGGGTGAAATGCCAATTGTCTGTTTAACTTTTTGAGGAACTGCCAAACTATTTTGTACAGTGGGTGTGCAATTTTATGTTCCTCACCAGCAGGGCACTGGGGTTCCAGTTTCTCCACATCCTCACCAGCAGGGCACTGGGGTTCCAGTTTCTCCACACCCTCACCAGCAGGGCACTGGGGTTCCAGTTTCTCCACACCCTCACCAGCAGGGCACTGGGGTTCCAGTTTCTCCACACCCTCACCAGCAGGGCACTGGGGTTCCAGTTTCTCCACATCCTCACCAACACTGGTTATTTTCTGTGTTATTGTTACCATTATGAGTACTTTAGAAGAACATAGCACAAGTTCAAAATACAGATGAATTTAAATACCTAGCCTGTAACATGACACTGACCTTACTTGTCACAGTAGGAATTTTGGAGATGTTTTGTACCATCACTCACAGGGGCTGTGGCAGTCACACGGATCCTGCCCTGAGTGCACCGATTTGCTTATTTATGGGATCCTCAGTTCTTATTCTCAAGTGGTGATCTTTTTCTCTTTGTTCATTTATTTTTGCCACAAAACTAATTACATCTCTCTTCCCAGGCAGCTAAACTTGGGACAATGTGAACACCAAAAACAATAATATAATTGGTTATAACATATTACGTGAAAAAAAATCCATAGTCATCATGGAGAGTAAAGGAATCTTCCTCTTGATCTCCAGTCCCATCAGAAACGTGGAAATTAGCTGAGCTCAGTGGCTCACACCTACAATCCCAGCTGCTTAGGAGGCAGAGGCAAGAGGATCACTTCAGGCTGAGAGTTGAGGACCAGCCTGAGTAACATACCAAGACCTCATGTCTATACAAATAAAAATAAATACCCAGGCATGTTGGTCTGCACCTGTAGTCCCAGCTACTTGAGAGGCAGGAAGATTATTTGAGCTCTAGAGTTCAAGGCTGCAATGGGCTATAATCAGGCCACTGCACTGCAGCCTGGACAGTAGAGTGAGACTCTCTCATAAAAAAGAAAAGGTTGAAAATTTCTGTGTTGTAACCCTGAATGCTTCATGCAAGGGCCACCCTTGTGGGCTGACACCACCAGATGAAGACTGGAAAGGGACTCACAGGCCACTCATGCCAACGTATTAGCCCTGGGTTCCTTTTCACTTACAAAGGGACCTGCCGATCTTTAGAGCAGAGGAAGAATGACTTTCCCCCTTACCCAGGCATCATAGAGAGGCTGGCACAGGTACAGGCAGCACCTGGTCACCAACTATGCTTAGCCTTGAATTTATAAAGCCTCCAGGCCTGACCTCAGCTTACAAGAAATATGAGGGTCAGAGAAACCAGGTGAGCAACCATCAGACAGACCCAGAATGTGGAACATTCTACGTGAAGACTGGCTTGGACTTAGCAAAAGGCCCACACAACAGTGCAGGGAGAAGAGGGTTGTGGAACTGTTCTTTTCCAGAAGCAAAACACAGAAATTTAATAACCACTATAAGAGAGACCCAAGACTGGATCCTAGGCTGGAAAAACCAGAGGGGTGAATGACATGGGGACTGCATGTGAGATGACGTCATGGAATGGGTGTCAGCGTTCTCAGCTGTGGCAGTGGGGTCAATGTTATTTGAGAACATGTCCTTAGGCTTAGGAGACACCTGCGAAGACTCCTAAGGGTAAAGTGTCATGGCATCCACCATTTATCTTTAATTTTTTTGGAGAGAGAGAGAGAAAACAAATGTACATAATTCCTAAATCAGGATCTTTATAATGCTTTTTGTTTTGTGTATGTTTGAAACTTTTGTAATAAAAAAGTTAGAGGGACCATTACATCTACTATTTTATATTCAGTGTTCTTCTGAGTGCCTGATCCTGCCTCCAAAGCCTTTGTCTTTTTGCTTTGCAGTCCGGGACCGAGTCCGATCAAAGATGGAGAGAGACATCTTGGCAGAAGTGAATCACCCTTTCATTGTAAAGCTTCATTACGGTAAATGGAATTTAAAATGACACTTTTGAGAGGACCTTGGGCAACATTCTCAAGAGCAAAGGATTTTTTTTTTTAAATAACAGATCTGAAGGAAGAAATTCCTCCCTGTTTCATACAGACGCTGTCCTGTCCGGGGATGGTAAGGTATCTGTCTACCCTACCTCCCCGGTCCTTGATCTCTTTGGTATTTATATTCTGTAAACCAGCAGCACACCTAGTTTTTATCTCAAAGACCTACACTTAGACGAGCTTATCCTTTATCATCAAATTCTCATCATGGGTGATGTAGTAAAAAGGTTTCTTGCTCCAGATTGGGGTGAACCTGTGACATACTTTTGGTTATTTCAGAATAAAATGCTTGGTAACACGTATGTCTTATGTATACTGTGTTTCAAGCATGTTCAAGGTCGTGGCTCATTGAACCCTTAAACTTCCACTGTTGTTTCCATTGATGAGGCTCAGATCAAATAATTTATCAGCAGGCCACACTTCTGCTTCCCACACAACTTCTCGTAGTTTGCTTCTGTCTTTTTAGCTCCATAGAGGAGCAATAAGTAAAATCTTCAGATTAAAACAATTGTTGTGAGATTTGCCTAAACCCGATGGGAGGGCAGGAAGGATAGGCTGGGGGACCCTTCTAGCTCTTTCCTTGTTAATTTCTGATACTACTAAGAAAACAGTCTGTTTTGGAAGTTAGGTGGCCTCTTCTTTCCAAAGTAGTAAGAGCTAACATGGAGTGTGCACCTGCAGAAGCCAGGTGTCCGGGCCACCCAGTCCAGGCGAGGCCCACTGTGTTGCAAGCTCCCCCACCACAGTGTGGGCGGGAGGCACCCTCCCTGCCACACTGCCATGCACACTGCTGCTGACCTGCTGGTGCTGTTTAAGTCAGTTTCCACCATGTTTTCTGAAGCAATGAAGAACTGGGTGTCCTACAAAGAGCTTCATGCTAACCCTCTGCATTCCTTCTGGGGCTGACACAAGGTCTCCCACTGCCCATGAGGGCCTCGGGTGGAGTGTCTAATCCACACTCAGCCTGCACAGTGCTGAGTGGGGGGCCTTCTAGCTAGAGGCGATGCGTGTCTAACCCCCAGCATCTCTAATGGTCCTAGCGTTTACTTTTAGAAAATAGAACGGTTTTGAGGATTCAGGGATATCAGGACCCCTTCCAGCCATACTTTCTGCATATATAAAATAGATTCCAGGTGATGGGTCAGCAATGACATTGAACTGGCCATCCCAACAATAGTGCCAATGGTTGGTTTCTCTTGATCCTCATATGCTGGTTTGTCCTCCTCAACTGGGGTGCACCCTGGCTCTGTTGGAGACAAGAGCTGAGTGATGACGGCCTGTGGCCTGACACATAAAGTGCAAACCCAGTGTCGTCCACAGTGACCAGACCATGGACATGAGCCCCGTAGTTGTGACATACAGTAGCCAGCTGGCCAGTCACCACCACTGCCACAGAAATCAAATGGTAGGCTCGCTTGCACCCCGAGTGGTAAGAATGCAGTTCTGTAGGAAAGACGGGAGACAGTGCGCAGTGGCCAGCAGAGCTGTGGTCACTGAATGCGGGACAGCAAACCGGACTTTCTAAATAAGGCTCCGTGGTATGCCAAGGCCAATGTCAACAATGAGAATGTATAAATACTTTTCTCCCTGTGTGTCTTTTACTTCCTTGTGATTAAAAGGGAAAGCAGGGAAGAAAGAAAAGAAAGAAATCTGAAGACTGGTAACAGCAGTGAGAGAGACCCCACTCCCCGGGTCTCTGACATGACAGCTTCACACATTCACCAGGGTCATTTGAGCCACAGAGAACTGGGCTGTTGGGACTCTGAAGAGACCCGTGAGGTTCCCCCCACTGCTGACCCGTGACCTGTGTCTCCTCCACAGCCTTTCAGACGGAAGGAAAGCTCTACCTGATCCTGGACTTCCTGAGGGGAGGGGACCTGTTCACCAGACTCTCCAAGGAGGTAACACCCCCCAGTTCCCTGCAGAGGGGGGTGTCTGTCTGGAAGCCAACAGGAAGAGAAATGGGAGAGGGCTGAGGGGAGACCAATGTGTGGCGTAGACATTTTAGAAAGGAAAAAAAATGAATTAAAATTGTGATACTCAAGTCACATTTGACTTCTGTAGTTACAAGAGACACAAGATAGCAAACGCTATCAGTCTATATTGACTACTATGCTTTCAATACAGTTTTGGGCATTCTCTGCATTAACTAATTTAGAAAGGAAACACCCAACCAAGAAGGGCACTGGGTGACCATGGCAGAGAGGACAGGGACTCGGAGGGAGAGGTGAGGTTGGTGACACCTGTCTGTCACCATCTGGGACTGTGGGCCCAGTGCGTCCAGCCCCCGTGGGAGAACCCTTCTGCGAGGTGGCTGTCGCACCTGTGGGAGGCTGACGTCATTCACTGTCCCCTCACCCTTATCCCCACCTCGCTTCCCAGGCAGCCTTCTGACCACAGGCTCATCTGCCGCATATGTGCTTCTGAGAATTCGGTAGAAATGGATTTCTGGTGGTGGATGTAAAACATGGTTTCTGTTAACAATTTGGTTCCCACTAAGGTGACTACAGAAAACTATGTGCTGATTCTAACCACAGGGGCGTGTAGAGAGTCTCTGTGAGCCGGTCAGTGGCTCTGAGGTCTGTTGGGCACCATGGCCTCAGGCACACTCTAGCCGGAGCAAATGAGCGTGCCTCCATCTCATGGACATTTAGGGGTTCCCAGCTTGGTCACCCCCATCCACATGGGAGCCAGCATGGGTCACCCACCCTGACACCCCCATGAGCCCTCCGCCACCAGCCTGCTGCTGGGTAGGGCACCCACCCCTGACTCTGACTACCCTTGTGTGGTGTTTTCTAGAACTAATCCTCCCGTGGGCCCACCGCAGGTTCCCTGGGCTAGTTTGCATAAACTTTAGGTGAAGATGTAAAATTGAAGAGAGAAAGGATGAGATTCAGGACCTGTTTCCAGGAACTCCTCATAGAGCCTTCCTAGTGTCTTAGTTCTTTGTCCTAAAATGTCACGAGTTCACATCAGATGTGCCCGTATTCAACTACAAACTACAATGCCAGTCAGGTGACTTGGGTGAGAAGCACCGGAGAGAGGGAGCTACATGGTGCTCTGGCTCAGGGGCCCCTGAGTCCACTTTGCAGTGAGGCTCTGTCTGCCTCCGCGTTGCAGTGAGGCTCTGTCTGCCTCCGCAGGTCTCAGCACCACAGAGGGGCCCATTTTTCCATTATAAGAGCCAGAGAAGCTCTGCAGGAAGCCCCTGGCTTCTGCAGGTGCAGGTGTGTGAGCATGCGTTGACTCCATCCATGTCTGGGTCTCCCTGGAGGGTTCTTCAAAATACTTGGGCTATGACGGAGCTCACGGCTTGTTCTTCCCTCCACGCAGGTGATGTTCACAGAGGAGGACGTCAAGTTCTACCTTGCCGAGCTGGCCCTGGCGCTGGACCATCTCCACGGGCTGGGGATCATCTACAGGGACCTGAAACCCGAGAAGTGAGTGAGCAGCCAGAGGCAGCAGCCCCGGCCCATGGCCTCATGCTCTTTGTGGGCCCACCTTGGCAGCCCCTGCCCAGTAAGGGCCCAGGGCAGGTCTCATGCAGCATGTGCTGCAGAGGAACCCAAGTAGAGTGGCTCACGCCCCTTCCAGACCCACACAGGTGCCCGAGGCCAGTGTGACTTTTGCCGATTTGCACAGATGTTCCTAGGCTAGTTATTAGCTGATCCTTAGCTGCCTGTGCAGCCAGGCTAGAGGATCCCAGTGCCTGCTTCTCACCTGCACAGAGCCAAGGAAAAGACAGACTTGCCCAGGGCCACTTTACTGGATGTGGCTGTCATTTATGGGGACCTCTAGGTTTGCCCAGACACTAGGTCACATTGTATTCATGCGGGATATAAAGTGTGTCACACGTGCAGGTGACTCCAGGCTCTGACTCAGCTACTAGTCAGTGGAGTGTCACCAGCAGCACATGTGAGCACACTCGCACACACGGCTTGAGTGTCTGAAAATTGGAAATGTGAAATGCTCCAAAATCTAATACTTTTTGAACCCTGACATGACACCATTAGTGGGAAATTCAACTCAAAAGTGCTTAAATGCAAACTTTGCTTAATGCACAAAATTATTAAAAATAGTTGCATAAAACTACCTTCAGGCTATGTGTATAAGGTATATGTGAAACATACATGAATTTTGTGTTCACACTTATGTCCCAAGATATCTCTCTCTCCATATGTGTGTGTGTATCTTATATATATATATATATACACCAAAATCTGAAATAGCTGAAACTCTTCTGGTCCCAAACATTTTGGGTAAGGGATACTCACCCTATAATCATAAAAGGCTTTATCCTGAGGGGCTCCCAGAGAAAGCAGCATCTTATTAGCTGCAGCTGGCTCTTTCAGAGGCCAGGGGCATGAGGCCAGATTTCAAGCTCAAAGCACATTGGGGTGACCAGCCCAGGGGTGCTCTGAGCACTGGACATCCCCTTTCATGTCTCCAATCTGGAGGTGATGATGGGAGCCTGGTCTGTTGCTGTGGGTGCTTGCGAAGGTCATCTCAGAAGTTAGTCTCATGTCAGTTACCTCTACCTCATCCAGCTCCTGCTGTGAGCGCCTGTGCTCGAGGCACCTTGGATTCTGGCAGACTTTGCTCACTGGTTCCTGCGTGTTCATAGCTCACTCTGAGCATCTGTGAGGGGAGTGAGCAACGGTTCTCTCTTTAAAGGCCAAAGTGATCCTTACAGCTAAAAATAGTGACATTTAATGGGCGGGTTGAAGAACAAGGTTTGTTGTCCAATTAGAATTACTGGGGAATAAATCTTGAAAGTTGCTTAATTCTGGGCAAAGATCAGCATAAGACAGGCAAAGATTAAACCCATTTGCCTCTTTAATTATAAATTATTATAATTATTATAATATTGTCTTATATTATATTATATTACAATATAATATATTATATTAATATTATAACAATTGTCTTATAATAAGACAGTCTTATTATAAACTATTTTTTAACATTTTCATAAAGCAGTAGGTTCTATTTTTAATCCATGGCAGATTTTTTAAAATTGTGAAATACACAGAACCTAAAATCTACCTTTTAGCCAGCCCCTCCCGAGTGCACCTCCATTCTCTGTGACGGAACACATTGCACCCCTGGTGGGACAGTGGGAACATCAATGGTGTAGGAACAGGATGGGCCTGGTGGTCCACAGGGGTGTCCAGCCAGGTCCAGGACTTTCCATGAGAGGAATCTGCTGAGCCCCAAGAGCTCATTGAGGCTGAGGCCCAAGCTTGTGTCCAGGCTTGTGAGGCAGGGGCTGGTCTTACGAGCTGGGCAGGTAAAGGATCTGAGAAGAGTAAGAGGGTCCGTGGATAAAGTGTCCTGGTTATGGAAACCTCCTTCCGAGAGGCTCTGAGTCTCCACAGCTCGTGCAGAACAGTCTTAAGGATTCCCAAACCTTGGGGACCCAAGAAGGTCTGAAAGTCTCGGCCCCTGGACACGAGAACATGTCCCTTGCCTGTCAGACATGGGGATCGGAACAGTCTCCTGGCCCGGGAGAGGCGGTGAGGTGGGCACAGTGACTAAAGGCCTTCATCACCAACAGCAGTGCCCTCTGAGCTCACGGCAGCTGTCAGCGTGCTGGTCTCTTTCTAAAGCGTCTCTTCTCTCCCTTTCTTCCAGCATCCTCCTGGATGAAGAGGGACATATTAAGATCACAGGTCTGTGAAGGACGGCAACCTCCCTGGGGACATCCTCTCAGCCTGGGTCCCCCTCAAAGCCAAAGCCCTCCTATCATACCACCATTGCCAGATGCCTGACTCTGATCAGTGCCTTTTCCATCTGTGTCCTTGGGACGTCTAGAACTCCTCACTCTGCCCTGGGGATGGGGAGGTTCTTTCCTGAGCTCCTGCACCATCACTGGATGTTTGGTTCAAGACCTGAGATGTCCTACACTGACCAAGGGGCAGATACCCGGGGTCCTGCTCAAATACGATCATGTCCCGTGCTGCGGTCCCGGTCACTGAGTCTCCTGGATGGTGTTGGTGACTGCCTGACCAGTCCCCTGCCTACAGCTCAAAACCCGGCAGCCACCCGCAAATTCAGTCAAACGGAAAACACCCCCTCTGGTCACACACCACCCCACTTGTAGTAGTGCCCTGTTGCATCATCCATAACCAAATGTCAGACACTTACTGGCTTAGAGCAACATAATTTATCATTTTATAGGTCTGGAGGCCACAAACCCAGAATAAATCTCACGGGGCAAAAGCTACAGTATGACCAGGGCTGTGTCCCCTTCTGGGGCCTCCGGGGAGGACCCTTTCCTGGCTTTTCCAGCTTTTAGAAATAGCCACATACCTGAGCTAGGGCCCCTTCCCATGTCGTAGGGGCCGGCAGGTGGCATCTTCCAACCCCACACCCCACCAGCTCCCTCCTCTCTCCTCCACAGAAACACCTGTGATGAGGTCTGACCCACGGGAAATCTAGCAGAATCCCCCCTCAGTTGCATCGGAAGTCCCTTTTGCTATGTGACCCAGTCACATCTCTGGGCACGGCTGTTCCACCCACTAGCCAGGCCCACCCAGCTCCACACTCAGCACACAGGACTGGGGCCACCTGTGTCTCAGGCTTGTGCTCTTCCCAGAGCTGGGGCCACTTCCCTAAGAAACCCTTCCTCTCTCTGGGCACCTGGTAAACACCCCAGGCCCCTCTGCCACCACCCTTCTGGCCCTGACTTCCCCCCCCCCACAGGTTTTTCTGGCTCTGTTGGCTGCCTCACACCTTCCCGCAACCTTCAGTCCACACCTCTGTCTGGTTGCAGGAGCCGGGATAGTTGCCCAGAGACACAATGTTTTGATGTGGTTGCACGGCACTCCTGAATTGGCAGGTTCCTGAGAGACCTCATGGAGCCAGCCTCGCCAGGCTTGCCCTGAGGGGCTCTGCAGGGACCTGCCTGGGGACGTCCTGATCCCCAGCAGAGCTGAGGAGGTGCTTCTGCTTTGTTTGCACTTAGATTTCGGCCTGAGTAAGGAGGCCATCGACCACGACAAGAGGGCCTATTCCTTCTGCGGGACCATCGAGTACATGGCACCCGAGGTGGTGAACCGGCGGGGGCACACTCAGAGCGCTGACTGGTGGTCCTTCGGCGTGCTCATGGTGAGACATTCCCGGGGTGTCGGCGCAGTGGCAGCTGTGTCCCATGGGGTCTTCCCACGCCCTGGTCAGCTACCAGACCCTGGGATAAGAGGAAGAAGCCTGTAATCCTACCCCCCAAGTGTGATGCAGGAAGGGGTCCGGGAGCCCCAGGCCCTAGTTCCCTGTCCCCACCCCAGATTCTACCAGGGGAAAGTACATGTAGATTAACAGGCAAACCCTCTGTGTCCTGTACCTCCTGTGGGTTTAGTGTGAGAGCTTTGAGCGATATAGTGATTTCATTTTTTTTTGGAGACAGAGTCTCACTATGTTGCCCTCAATAGATTGCCATGGTGTCACAGCTCACAGCAACCTCAAACTCTTGGGCTTAAGTGATTCCCTTGCCTCACCCTCCCAAGTAGCTGGGACTACAGGCATCTGCCACAACACCTGGCTATTTTGTTGTTATTGTAGTTGTCATTATTGTTTAGCAGGCCAGCACTGGGTACAAACCTGCCAGCCCTGTTATATGTGACCAGCACCCTAGCCACTGAGCTACGAACACTGAGCCTTAAAAATATTTGTTTTTAATTTCAAACACAAATCCTTGCACTTAGTTATAAAAATTAGCATGGACCAAAATATACATGGAGTTGAATATTTTTACATCTAAGTCTGGGCCCCTGAAATGTCTTTATATCACGTTGGCACAGACACTAGGTGGGGTGTCCTGTGGTCACAGTAGAGATGGAGCTGGTCCCGTTTCCCAGCCCAGGTGACCCCTCCCTCCAGGCAGGGTGCCAGCAGCTGTGTGGGCTGGTCTCCTGACGCTCTGGGTCTGCATGAAGGGCATTTCAGGGCTGCTGCAACACACGCCCCTCACAGAGGAGGGCCCTGACTGAGAGCACTGCAGTGAATGAGACAGAGGCTGTTCAGTTAGCTCTGGGCATTGCTGTGGGCACCTGGACTCGTCCCACAGAGCTCAGGCCTCCCCTGTGACCATACCACACACCCTAGCCCTTGCAGAGAGCCCCAGGGTGGAGTCCTGCGGTCCTTGGTTGATACGTAGGCCTCACTGGGGCATTTATCCCTCTGGTCATTGTATCAGCTGAGACATTCTGGTCCTTGGCCCAGGGGCTGGAAACACTGGTGAGTCTTTGTGCCAGCACACACTGCTGGCCTCTTCGGGGCAGACAGAGGTCCTGGCAGCTCAGAGACAGGTCCCTTCAGTGCCCTTCCCAGCACCACCTGCTGGGGAAGCCCCACCCTAATAAAGTCACATGTAAAGTCCTTCAATTAAGTTAAGATACACTGTGTGCTTGAAAGGATGTCTGTACAGGAACACAGTGCGCAGACGGCAGCTAAGATGCTGATTATTTATTTGTTGTGTTTATGATGGCCCTTAATGGTGGCAGCTAAAAGCAGTTCATCCATTCCATTCTGATGACCACCCAGCTGGGCCCCAACAGGCGTCTCTGAGACCTGCCCTGTGCCCATCTTCTGGCTGATAGGCTCTTCCTTAGTGAGGCATTTGGTTTGGCCTCATCCTCTTCTGGTGACTTCAGCTTATCTGGCTCTGCTCCCTTCCAGATCCCTTCCAGATCCTGTGACTGCTGTGACCCTGAGGGGTGTTTAGTGGGGGGGACCACACTTCACTGAGCCCCCACCCCACCCCACACAGGTGTAGCTGCCCCTGTGACGCTGGGCTGTGGTCCAGGGGAGCAGTCTGCAGCACTAGGACAGATTGCAGTCCCTACACACGCCCTCCTGCGAGCCCGACTCCCCGTAGAGCAGGGCTGGCTGTACTGCAATCTGGCTCCCTGCAGGGACGCCAGGCTTCCTCTCACCTCTGGGGCCAGTGCCACCCCTGGGTGATCTCCAGCCCTTTAAGAAGATGCAGGAGCCAGTGGCTCCAGGTCCTGAGTGCTCCATGTGCAGCTGCAGACAAGCCTTTGAGAACAAAGTCGTGAGAAGCTGCCACTCCACTGTCAGGGTGGTGACACAGAGGAGAGGCCAGCCTGGGTGGGAGAGGAGAGAAAGCCACAGACACGTCAGACCCTACCTGACTTCGTCTCCTGAGGTTCGGGAGAACAAGGGGCGGGTGTTTGATGTGCGTCCTTTTCTTGTGTTAAGACAACAGACCATAACATCTGTTCCATAATATAAGACGTGTCTTCAAAATTGTTCTGGTCCACGTCATTGAAAATTAAAGAAATAAAAGGAGAAACTGAAAAGGGAAAAAAAGGAGAATCGCAAAGATGAGTAAAAGGAAAGATTCAAAGACGGCCAGCAGGAGAGCAGGAATGGAGGGAGCTGCCTGTCCTCAGCCAGTCCCCCACCCGTCGCTCAGGTTCCCTGTCCAGAGCCAGTCCCCCACCCATCGCTCAGGTCCCCTGTCCTCAGCCAGTCCCCCACCCGTTGCTCAAGTCCCCTGTCCTCAGCCAGTCCCCCACCCATCGCTCAGGTCCCCTGTCCCCAGCCAGTCCCCTACCCGTCGTTCAGGTCCCCTGTCCTCAGCCAGTCCCCTACCCGTCGCTCAGGTCCCCTGTCCCCAGCTAGTCCCCCACCCGTCGCTCAGGTCCCCTGTCCTCAGCCAGTCCCCCACCCAGTCGCTCAGGTCCCCCGCCCACCTTGTCCCTGGCACTGAGAAGTGTCACTTCTAGAGCCCTTTCCTGGTTCTCCCAGGGCAGTTGGTGGCTCTGTCTTTGATACCTTTGTGGCACTATTGACTCAATGCTGTTGTGACACCAACCATCGTCCACTGTGAGCATTTGTCTCTACCAGTGTCTCCCTGGCACACAGAGTCCCTGAAGTACCACATCACCCTCTCCCAAGACCCCATAGCACAGATAGCAGCACTGTGCCCATCCAGGCCTGTGCCCAAGGGACCAGCGTGGGCAGGAAGACCCCAGTGGCATGAGCACACAGAGGCTCCTGACTCAGACCTAGCACCCTGCTGGGCTCCACCCAGAGTATGACCTTGATGGGTGGCCTTCTCTCTGCAGGAGGTCCTGCTGCAGTTCTGGCCAGTGTTGCTGATATACCCCTGTAGCCCTCCCACCTGTGTCACTGGGCACAGGACACTTCTTACTAGATTGCTCACTTGTTTCTGGAACTGCCTGGTCCCTTCAGTGGAAAAGATGCTGCACTTTGTCTCAGGATGGTGGGGTGAGCTGGGAAGTCGGCCACACCTACCCCAGGGCTGCTGTGCCACCTGCAGCATGAAGCAGGGTGGCCATGGTGACCACAATAAGTCTGCAGGACACCCACACAGTGATGGGAACCTGAAGGCCTCTGAGTAGGGCAGGAAGGACTAGATGTTTTCTGGTACAGAAATGAAAAGTATACGTGGAAAAGTAAGTATTCAAGTGCCTGAGGGACAGGCTTAAGATCATGTAATTGTTCTGGAAACACATTCTCACGTAGCCCTCTGTCAGAGCCTTCTGGCCCCTGCCTGAGCCCAGCTCTCAGCAGGTGTCCTGATGATGGTGTCCTGGTGCTGTCAGCAGTTCTGTAATTCATTTCTGAATTATTTGCCATTAGGAGACAGGCTTTGCTGTGTTCACTGTGGGGCCAAGGTCAGTTTGAAGCTTATGGAGCTGCGGGTCCCCTGCTGGCTCTGTCAGATGTTGAGCCTTAGGAGACGGCATGGGGGGTGCACCCCAAGTTGGGAACGTGCCTGGATGTCTTCCTGGAAGAGATGAGTCCCAGGCCTGGTCATCCCCAAGTGCCCTCCACAGACCGCAAAGAAACAAATATGCCCAAGCTGAAAGGTCGCCATCTGTAAGTGAAACTGGACATCTGACAAAAGGAACTTGGACCTGGAAAAGAGGCTGAAGAAGGAGGAGAAGTCTCATTCGTGGTCACCTGTGGAGACAGGGACTGGGTGAATTTACAGAGAAGAACAGGGAGTCTCATTCGTGATCGCCTGCGGAGACAGGGACTGGGTGAATTTACACAGAAGGACGGGGAGTCTCATTCGTGATCACCTGTGGAGACAGGGACTGGGTGAATTTACAGAGAAGGACGGGGAGTCTCATTCGTGATTGCCTGCGGAGACAGGGACTGGGTGAATTTACACAGAGAAGGACAGGGAATCTCATTCGTGGTCACCTGTGGAGACAGGGACTGGGTGAATTTACACAGAGAAGGACGGGAAGTCTCATTCGTGGTCACCTGTGGAGACAGGGACTGGGTGAATTTACACAGAAGGACAGGGAATCTCATTCGTGATCACCTGCGGAGACAGGGACTGGGTGAATTTACACAGAAGGACGGGGAGTCTCATTCGTGATCACCTGCGGAGACAGGGACTGGGTGAATTTACACAGAAGGACAGGGAATCTCATTCGTGGTCACCTGTGGAGACAGGGACTGGGTGAATTTACAGAGAAGGACGGGGAGTCTCATTCGTGATCACCTGTGGAGACAGGGACTGGGTGAATTTACACAGAGAAGGACGGGGAGTCTCATTCGTGATCACCTGTGGAGACAGGGACTGGGTGAATTTACACAGAGAAGGACGGGAAGTCTCATTCGTGGTCACCTGTGGAGACAGGGACTGGGTGAATTTACACAGAAGGACGGGGAG